>JACEIK010007835.1:50139-70332 GCA_018107945.1 Datura stramonium
ACAATTTACATGAGAATGTACACAATTTATTAGACAAACAAGACAAAAGTTATACATTTGAGTATCGATTTGGCATATAAATATGCCCCTTATCAATAATACACCAAGATATCGTCAATAAACACAATCAAAAAAGAGTCTAGGTAGGTTTTAAGATACCATTCATCATACACATGAACGCATCTAGGACATTAGTGAGTCCGAACGATATGGCCAGAAATTCATAATGCCCATACCTGGTCCAAAAGGTTGTTTTGGGAATATCCTCAGCCCAAATCTTCAGCTGATGATAACCCGACCTCAAGCCAATCTTTGAAAACACAACCTCTCCCTGTAATTGATCAAACAAATCATCTATCCGAGGAAGAGGGTACTTGTTTCAAAAATTTACCTTGTTTAACTGACGGTAATCAATGCACATTTGCATGCTACCATCCTTCTTTTTCACAAACAAAAATGGAGTGCCTCATAGAGAGACACTCGGCCTAATAAATCCTTTACTAAGCAGCTCTTGCAACTATCCCTTGAGTTCTCTCAACTCAACAGGTGCCATACGATATGGGGCAATAGAAATGGGTCAAGTCTCTGGCTCTAAATCTATACAAAAATCAATATCACGATATAGCGGTATGCTAGGAAGATCTGCAAGGAACACCTCTAAAAACTCACAAACGACCTGGACCGACTCTGTGGAAGGACTCTCGAAATTAGTATCCCAAATATGCGCTAGATACGCTGAGCAAACCCACTCTATCAACTTATTAGCACGAATATAAGAGATGAGTTTCTTATGAGCAGGGCTACAATTCCCTTTCAACTCCAACATAAATGATCCTGGCCCCGATATAGTGACGGTTTTAGCAAGGCAATCTAGAATAGCATGGTAAGGGGACAACCAGCTCATTCCCAAAATCACATCAAAATCTACCATGTCTAAGATCACCAAATCAGTCTGAGTTTCACAACCCATGAAACCTGAGAACACGCATGAAGCCAGGACTGCAGCCGACCACCACGAGTCCCCAACATAAGTAGATGATAATATAAATACCTCCTTGTTTAGAAAAAGTGTAATGTTCGTTGTATCAAAATAAATATTCTGACGGATGTTGGGGTCAAATCCCATATAGACTAGTGAATGATGTGTAGCGTTATTTTAAGAAATTTGATTAATTCGCACCAATAAAGGAAAATAGAATAGAAAATGTTTTGGGAGAAACTTAATGTTAACAATATGGTGGATTCTAAATCAGCTAACTAAATGAAAAATAACCAAATGTTACACCCCGTAGTTTTAGTGTTTAATCGGCCTATTCACATGTTGATTGAGAGTTTTAGAATGCCATAAATGCAGGGAAAGGGCGGGAAAGGCCGAGCGAGTGCCAAGTTGGGATTTCGCGAGAGGAGCCGAACCAAGGCACCCGAAGAGAGTAAAAAGAGGCACGGAGACGGGGAGAATGAAGCACATTATGCAACGTGGCGCGGGCTGAAGCAGTGCGTTGGCGTGTGCCACGTTTGCCTTGCATCTCCTCAAGTATATATAGGCCTCACCCTTAGAATTAATGTTAATTTCCATATTGCTCGGCCCGAACGAGAGAAGGGGCGAAGGAGGTATAATTTCCGTCGATTACAGAGTAAACATCGTCCAAATTCAAATTAACTTCGGGTATCAAAGTATAAGAGGCTGCGGGGAGCATTTTACGGAGTTAGTTTCATAAGGAAATTCGCTCGGTGAATCATCGTCACTTCGAGGCGAAGTTGTTGGAATTGCTCCAAACTAGTGTTAATACGATTCCGAGGCTTAAAGTAAGTATTTCTCCCTTCTAGACTTTCGAGAAATAATGAGGCTTTGACCGTGTTACGGTAATTAGAAATATAGTTAATATTTATCATAAAAGTTTTCCTTTTGCCGGATTTAAGTGTTAAAACTAGTCCTATCTTTCGATAACACAATTTTAGTTGAGAAAGGGAGTTGAACACGAGCAAAACTTACCCCGATTAATCGGTAAATAGTGAGCGAGGTATGTTAAAAGGCATTTTCTTTCGGCAAGTTAGTTTCTTGACATAGTAATCGATTATGGAATCTCATTAAAAGCATGTCGAGTATGTTATCATGTTGTAGTTGTTGTTATCGGTAGAGACTTGTAATTGTATAGCTTTGGTGGTCCTGTATAGCTTTTGTGACCTCGGAAGTTATGGAGTAATGGCTTCGTCGCGGGCGAGGATACGTCGCTCTGCAGGCGGCATGCGGAGTCCGCAAGGGACGAGATGAGATCAGTCCTCATATTTATCGTGGTTGGCCTTATACACACCCTGTACGAGGCGCTTACGCCCGGTGTAGGTATCGAGAGTCCTCCAAACTCGAGCGCCCGACTATAGTCGGGGAGCCCAGCGGGCCCGATTGTATACCCGAGGATCGACGGGGACGCTTATAGTTGATAGTTGACTCATATGACTTGGATAGGGTATAGGTTGAGAGTGTACTCACTAGAGCTAATAGAGTGATCGTTATTACGTGTTGATTGTACCTTACGGCTTATGAGGTGGGTAAGGTTTATGTTGCTTTTGAATTACAGTTAGTTGGCGTGGGACGCCTCGTTGTCTATTATGACCCCTTCCCTCCTTATCACAGTTATGTTTAGTCTTGATTTCACTACTTAGTCCAAATTTGAGTCTGTTTCCTTTACTTCGGTTATTGTCGATCTTTATTTCTTACTTTTAGTTATTTAAAGTTATTGCTTTACATACTCAGCCACACAGTGCGCGCCCTCTCTTGAAATTGTTTGCATTACTCTGCGGTACACATAGACGGGGAAGCGTGCACCGTAGTTCCAGCCAATCGCACAGAGCCATCGGCTCCTTTCTTGGAGCTTGTGTGATATAGAGGTTTACTTCTTTTGTCTATATAGTATGGGTAGACCATCTTATTACTCCTAGAGGCTTGCGGTCACATTACTTCCTGTGGTTAGTTGATGCTCCGATTGTGTGGGGTCCATATGCATTTTTTACTATGTGTGTTGGTAGTGTGGGGCCCTGTTGGCTTGTTGGTTGGTAGCCTTGTCGATCATAGCTCGGTTGCTCGGCTTTTTCTTCTTGGATATCATGGTGACCTTGTCGGCCTGGACTCCTATGTTTGTTTGTCTACAGTTATTGTTTACTTTCACAGTGGCTATAGGCCTTGTGGACGAGGGGTTGCTTATTTATAGCATTATAACTGGTGTCTTCTCGATTCTAGAAGTTAGAGTGAGTCACCGCACCAGAAGTGCTTGGGCTCAATCGGCTTAGCGAGTCCCGAGTCCTAGTAGGGCACCGGGTGCCGATCATGCCTCCCAAGGTGGGGTGTGACAAACTTGGTATCGGTGCGGAGTCATATTCCGGGGAGTCTTCAAGCCATCAAGTAGAGTCTTATCTATGGATGTGTTGTGCACCACATACTATAGGCGAGGAGGGTACACTTGAGGAATGATAGGATGGTTACTCTTTCTTCTTATTCGGTCGTGCTATAAGTGAGGTACGGTATAGGGTTGAGTCCCTAAGCTCTTTATACTCTTTGTTTACTGAGGAATGTCGGACCCAGCGACACCCTACGGCGAGTAGGAGGTTAGATGTAGCGTGGGGAGAGGTCACTAGCGGGGTGCCTTAGCCTCTCGATCGAGAATCGGCTCGATCTAGGACAATACGGTATTATCTCGACCTCCCCAACAGTCTCCACCCGTTAGGAGCCGCTTGGGGCGGCCGGTGTGATGACACCACCTCCGGAACTTTCTATACCCATACCATCGAATAGGAGGTCGGGGCGTGGTGGTTATGCTAGCACGGATGATGCTTGCCCCAGCGCCGGTCGTGCCATCTACGGTTGCGAGAGGCATTAGGAGGGCACAGAGTAGTTCGAGGTCGAGTTCCTAGCACTAAGTCCCTGCAATTCACGGGGACGGATCGGATGAGGACCCTCGGGACTTTTTAGACCGGATGCGAGAGGATTTTGGTGTCATGCTACACCCATAGTCGGTTGAGTTGGCGGTATTTCGGCTCGAATTTCGCCGTACTTTGGTATGAGAGTTGGGAGAAGTCCTAAGGGAGAGATGTTTCCCCTCAGGCACGGCCCAGCTTCTTAGAGGTTTCTTGGATCATTACCTACCACGGGAGATTTGATAGGCACGGGTTAATCAATTCCCTACACTTGGAGGCAGAGTTTGATGAGTGTTCGGGAATATACCATGCGGTTTGATTCCTTGGCTCGATATTCGCCAGCTTTTGTGGACACAATGCCAGGGTTCACCGCTTTATTATGGGGCTAAGCTTGAATATGTTGGGAACTGTATCACGGCCACCCCGTGCGAAAGGATATGGATATCGCATATGCGAGAGGATTTTGCTCAAAAATATTGGCAGAGGTATCGGACAACGACAACGGGAGATTAGGAGGAAAAGTCGGGGAGCGGCACCGCGAGAGGATAGACCCGAATGAATTACGGGGAGCCCCGGGGAAGGACCTAGGCCACGGTTATCGAGATAGGCCGCACAGACCCTCGCCTCCACCACGGCGGGGGAAGGAGCGGGTCTAGTCGTCGAAACGGCCCGAGAGATCGGTGAAGGTTTGCGACCATTAGGTTCACAACAGCGAGAGGAGAGTGGAGGCTTGAGTGGGTTTACAATACCACTTTGCCCTATTGCCGTCGACGCCACTCTAGAGCATGCGGTATGGTTCCACGGCATGCTACATTTGTCAGATAGGAGGTTCATCAAATGAGGAATTGTCCGGCTAGGGTCGGGGTGATCGGGATCGGCAGGACGGAGTCTCGCGAGATCACGATCTCGGCGCATCCCAGCGGGGCGTAGGCCCTCGGTTTCGGTAGGTAGAGGCGAGGGCGGATCAGGCTCCGATTCCGAGGTGCCGGCCAAGGCCAGTACTTATGCACTACGGGCGGCAGATTAAGTGTCACCAAATGTTGGCAGCGGTATCTTTGACTATTTGCTTTTGCTCTGCTTATGTGTTGATAGTCAGGGATCCACCTTGTCTATGTTACCCAGCTAGTGGCTCGGAAGTTTAGTATTATGCCGAAATTGCTTCGGAGACCTTTCTCGGTGTCTACACCGTTGGTGACTCTATTGTAGCTAGAAGGATCTATCGGGGTGTACGGTAGAGGTTGCCGAGTGAGACTACGAAGCGTTGATACAACTAGAAATGGTAAATTTTGATGCTATTATAGGTATGGATTGGCTAGCTGCATGCTATGCCATTGTGGAATGTTGCACAGATGGTCAATTCCACTTTCAAAAATACGGGAGTGGAAAGGTAGTACGGCCACGCTAAAGGTAGATTTATTTCCTATCTTCGGGCGAGAAAATTGATAGCAAAAGGGTGCATTTATTATATTGTCGGAAGTTAGGATGTTCGAGCGAGCCTTCGACCGCCGGTTTATCCCGGTAGTTAATGAATTTCCTAGACATATTTCGGATAGAGCTTCTGGTATTCCCCCAGAAAAGGGAAATTGATTTTGCAATCGATACATTTACCGAGGCACTCGGCCTATATCTATTCCTCCATATCGGATGGCTCATGTTGTGAACCGGAAGAACTAAAGGAAAAATTAAAGGACTTTCTAGACAAGGGATTTATCGGGGCGAGTACCTCACCATAGGGTCGCCAATTCTATTCGTGAGGAAGAAGGACGGCTCCCTCCGTATGTGTATAGATTATCGGCAGCTGAATAAAGTCACTATCAAGAATAAGTACTCGTTTCCCAGAATAGACGGCACATTTGATCATTTCTGAGGCTTGAGTATTTTTCAAAAGATTGACTTAGATCGGGGATATCATCGGAGTCGGGTTCGTGAAGAGATATTCCAAGGCGCCTTCGGGATGGAATATGGCCACTTTGAATTTCTAGTCATGTCCTTCGGACTAACAAACGCCCCAGAAGTGTTCATGGACCGATGAACAACGTTTTTCGGAGGGCCATACCAGGAATTGTTCGTGATAGTATTTAGCGATGACATTACGTATATTCTCTCTCAAAGGCAAATCACGGGATCATCTACGGACGAGTGCTCCAAATTCTCAAAGATGCGCCAACTTATATGAAGAATTTTCTAAATGTGAATTTTGGCTGAATTGATAACCTTCTTGGGCCATATTGTGATTGTGTTGGTATACAGGTAGATATGTAGAAGATAGAGACGAGTGAAAACATGGCCTAGACCTACCACCAGGCGAGGTACGTAGTTTCTGAGGTTAGGTTTGGGTATTACGAAGGTTCGTGGAAGGATTTTCCACTATAGCAGCACCTTTAACCAAATTGGCCTTGAGACGACAGCAAAATTCCATTGGACTTAGGCATGTGGCGAGCTTTCGGGGAGGCTGAAAGACAAATTAACGTCGGCACCGGCTAGCGTTGCCCGGAAGGAACGAGGAGCTATACGATCTATTGTGACACTACGGGTGTTGGGTTAGGATGTGTTTTGATGCATCATGGTAAGGTGATTGCCTATGCTTCTAGGCGACTGACGAAGCATGAGAAGAACTACCCCTACCCATGACTGAGTTAACCGCGGTGAGTCATGCCTTGAAAATATGGAGACCCTACCTATATGGCATCACGTAGATATTTTCACTAATCCGCAACTTACGTATATTTTCACCCGAGAAGAGTTGAATCTGCGGGCGGTGTCGCTAGTTGGAGTTGTTAAAGTTATGATGTGAATATTACATACCACCCGAGGAAGGGCTAATGTTGTAGCGAATTCCCTTAGCCGCAAATCCATGGGAAGCCTAGCATATTCACAGCCCGAGCCGGCGAGGTGGCTCGAGAATTGCGGCGGCTAACCCGGTTTGCCGTTTGTATAGTAGAATCTGGAGATAATGGAGCGGTAATCCAGAATATAGAGTGTCATCATTGGTTTTGGAAGTGAAAGAACGCCGGTATGAAGATCTAACTTTGGTTGACTCGAAATAGAGGGTCGGCGAGGGAAATGTGAGATTTTTAGGTAGCCAGGGATGGAGTTTTGAGATATGAGGATACACTTCTGGCGTTCCGGAACGTAGCGAGGGCTTCGCTAGCAAATTATGGGTAAGTACACTATGCATTCCTCTCTCCATCCCGGGTTCGACAAAAATGTACCATGACGTAAAGGAGATTTGCGGTGGCAGGGAATGAAAAAGGGGATAATAGAATTCGTAGCTCAATGTCCCAATTGCCAATAGTGGCCCGAACATTAGAAACCGGCGGGCCCGACACGGGGATATAGCCGTTCCTTTATGGAAATGGGAGGCGGTTAATATGGATTTCATAGTAGGGTTACCTTGTACCGGGCGTAAATATGATTCTATCTGGTAATTGTTGAGTTGACAAAAATCGGCTCACTACTTGATGGGAGCTACCTTTTCAGCCGAAGACTATGTTAAGCTGTATATTAGAGAAATAGTACGGTGCATGGTGTTTCGTTGTCGATTATCTCCTACGGGCGCGGTTTCTGACCCAAGTTTTGGCAATGTCTTTCGAGAGGGCACGGGGACGCGAGGTTAACTGGCACGGCTTTCCATCCTCGAATAGACGGGCGAGCGAACGTACAATCCGAGACGCTCGAGATATGTTACGGGCGTGTGTGCTAGGCTGGCCGGTTGGGATGAACATCTCTTAGCTTATTGATTTTCCTATAATACTTGGTTATCATTCGATGGTCGGTTGGCGCCTTATGAAGCGTTGTATGGGCGGAAGTGCAAATCTCGAGTGGTTGTGGTTTGAGGTAGGAGAATCGGCATTGATTGGACCGAATATTGTCGTCATTCGAAGAAAGTAAAGCTTATCGAGACGTTTGTTGGCGCTCGAGCCGCCGAAATCTTATGTTGATGTGCGGCGAAGAAATTTAGAGTTTAATGTGGGTGGTGGTATTCTGAAGGTTTCACCGATGAAGGGTGTGATGAGATTTGGTAAGAAAGGCAAGCTCAGCCCGAGGTTTATTGGACCTTATCATATTAGAGTCGAAGGATAGGCCGAGTGTCATATAAGTTAAACTTACCTCCAGAATTAGAATCCAGTTCACCCAATTTTTCACGTATCAATGTTGAGGAAGTGTATTTGGAGATCCCTTCGGTGTCCCACTCAAAGAGACGTCCAAATCACCGAGGATTAGCCTATGAAGAAGCTCTAGTAGCCATACTAGATGGCGAATCCATAGGCGAGAACTAAAGAAGTAGCTTCTGTTAAATTGTTATGGCGAAATAAGAGCGAAGTGAGAGATGACTTGGGAAAGCGAGAAGATGATAGCAAAGCAGAGATATCCTGGAAGTTATTTCAAGCTTAGTCGGTGTGCGACGGAGTATGTTGTTATTGTTGTCTCATAAGTTGCATTACATACATATATGTGGAAGTAGTTGACTTCGATCTATTGTGAAATGAGCATACAATCTTCGTGTGGAGTACCTATATTGGACTTTTCTGCGTTTGAGGGGTTTTGGATAGTCCATATTACGGGGGAGACTGCCGAAATTTCTCAGGGATAAGTAATTGCAAGGTTAAGATTCTTGCAAAGTAGAAGTTAACATTCGAGGACGAATGTTCTTAAGGAAGGAAGGATGTTACACCTCGTAAGGTTCTAGTGTTTAGCAAGCTATTCGCATGTTGGTTGGGAGTTTTAGAATGTCATACGTACGAGGAAAGGGACAGAAGGGCCGAGCGAGTGCCAAGTTGGGATTTTGCGAAGGAGAGCGAACCAAGGCGCGGAGGCAAAAGTAGCCTGAGCGAGAATCCAACGCGTTGCCCGGCCGTGGCACGGGCGAACGGCGTTGACGGCGTGCCACGTTGCCTTGCATCTGCCTCCAAGTATATATGAGCCTCACCCTTATAATTAATGTTAATTTCCAATTTTTAACTCGGCCGAACGAGAGAAGGGGCGAAGGAGGATTATAATTTCCATCCGATTACACCGCTAAACGCCGTCCAAATTCAAAAATTAACCCCGGGTATCAAAGTATGAGGCACGGGGAGCAGCTCTACGAGTTAGTTTCGTGAAATTCGCCAGGTGAATCGTCGTCCCGCCAAGCCAAAGTTGTTGGAATTTCTCTAAACTAGTGCCAATACGATTCCGAGGCTTAAAGTATGTATTTCTCCCTTCTAGACTTTTGAAATATAGCGAGATTTATTTGTGTTCTATTAATTAGAAATATAGTTAATATTTATCTATAAAGTTTTTCTTTTGCGAATTTAGTGTTAAACTAGTCACATCTTTCCAATAACACGATTTCAGTTGAGAGGCCGATTGAACAAGTTGAAACTCGCCGGTTAATCTCGGTAAGGGCCCGAACGAAAGTATGTTAGGCATTTTCTTTCGGCAAGTTAGTTTCTTCGGCATAGTAATCCAGTATAACCCTCAGTAAAGCGTGTTAGGAGTATGTTATCGTGTTCAGTTGTTGTTGCTCAGTTGAGAGACTTGCCATTGTATTATTTTGAAATTTGGATTACTTGTATAACCTACGTGACCTCCCAGGGAGTTATGGTGTGTCGGCTTCAGTCCTCTAGGGCAAGGATACGTTGATCTACGGAGCGGCATGCACGTCGCGAGGCAGATAGGGATCAGAGTCTCGTATTTTCCATGGTTGGCCTTATACACACCCCCGTCGGGCTTACGCAGGGTGGCAGATATCGAGTCCTCACGGACTCGAGGCACGGCTATAGTCGGGGCGGCGGGCCCAATTGCGGTTAGGATCGGCGGGACACTTATAGTTGATAGTTGGCTCGGTATGACACGGATAGGGGTATATAGATTGAGGTGTACTCGCTAGGGCGAATGGGAGGGCTAATGGGGGCCCAGGTGGGTTGTTCTGTGCTGATTGTACCTTCCGGCTTATGGGGGCCAGGTAAGGTTTATGTTGCTTTAGTTACTGATAGTTAGGTAGTAGGATGCCTCGTTTGTCGGGTATGACCCCTACCCTCCTTATCACAATTATGTTTAGTCCTGATTTCACTACTTCAGTCATTTTCAGTCCGTTTCCTTTACTTCAGTTATTGTCAGTCCTATTTCTTACTTTCAGTTATATAAAGTTATTGCTTTACATACTAAGTACCTGTAGTACTGATGCCCTCTCTTGGGGCGCTGCATTACTTTCCTGCAGGTACACATAGACGGGGAGCAGATCCCTCGTAGTTCCAGCCAGTCGCACAAAGCCATCAGCTCCTTTCTTCCGGAGCTTGTATGATAGAGGTTTACTTCTTTTTGCCTGTACAGTATGGGTAGGTCGGGGCCCTGTCCCGACCATCTTATTACTCCTAGAGGCTTGCAGATTGCATTACTTCCCTGTGGTTAGTTGATATCGGCCGTGTGGGGCCCATATGTGTTTTTGACTATGTGTGTTGGCCGTGTGGGGCCCTATTTTGCTGTTGGTTGGTAGCCTTTTCGGTCATAGCTCAGTTTAGCATCGACTTTTTCTTTCCAGTTATAATTGGATATCATGGTGGCCTTGTCGACCCGCATAGGACTCCCTATATTTGTTTGTCTCTGGTTAGCTGTTTATTTTCACAGGTGGCTATAGGCCTTGTCGGCCGGGGGTTGTATTTACAGCCTCTATATAGCCCGTTGTCTTCTCGATTCTAGAGTTAGAGTCAGCCCTGCACCAGAAGTGCTTAGGCTCGATCAGCTCAGCAGTCCAGGTCCTAGTAGGGCACCAGGTGCCAGTCATGCCTCCCAAGGTGGGGTGTGACACCAAAGTTGTAGAAAATAAAGAAAGAGACTAGAGGTGTGGTGTAGATGATATGCTAATTAAATAAGGACGTGCTAGATCATCAAATTATTGCAAATTGTGTAAATAAATTTGGTAAGGTTTGCATTCTATGTTTTTCAACCCAATGAATGCCTCTTTCTAGAGTTCTTCCGAACCTCCAAATGCAATCAAATCAGCCCAATGGAGTTTGGATTAATAGCTTCACTATCTCTAAGCTATTAATTAGGAGTGTAAATATGGGTTTTGGCTATTTCGAGCCCAATTCCACAATATCACATCCATTTCCACTATCAAATTCTCTCTCAATACTCAATTCTTCTCTTTCAAGCAGAAATCAAGTAACACAAGTAGACCTACATTTTCAACTATAGACCATCAATTATAAATTGGAGAGAACTTAACAGATTTACACTAATTAAGCAATGTTTAGATGAATCTAGCAATACCTAATCTAATTAAGAATTCATCACCACACACCTCTAGTTGATGATTTAGCTACTCATGGTTAAGAAACTAAATAGGATACTCAATAATAAACTTAATGATTTCATTAAGAAGAGCAATAAAAAATAAATTCAAAATATGTCTGCAACAATGGTATTACCTTGCTAAGGAATAAGATGAAGAAAAGAAAAGCAATTCAACAATCTCCTCCAATAGAATTCTACTTTCTTCCAAAGCAAAAGGAATGTTCAAAAAGCTAAAGAAAAGGAATGTTCAAAAAGCTAAAGTTAAGATCTGATATGTATAGAGTACTTTCTTCTAGACTATATACAAAAATAGGGCAACCAATCTCCTCTTTTTCAGTGTTAAATGCAATTTCCCCTGTTCATGTGTTTTTTCACTTGCGAAGGAACCAACGGTTTGCTGGTTACACTCCACAAATCATTGTCCGTCATCTTCTGCTCCTCCGGTGATTTCCAATACCATTTGTGGTACCTTTGGTGATTCGCCAGCCTCTAACCTCGCTCCGCCGATTACTTTGCTCCTTAGTCCAGCAAGTTCAGGAGCCTGTAGGCAATTTGACTAGTGAGGCCCCGGTTGATGACTGTGACCGCCGGTTGCATTTGTTCTTCAAATCAGTGGTCCTCTGCGTTTGACCGGTGTTTCGCCGGTGTCCTCCGGTGGAGCGCCAGTTTTCACCTGATTTTCTTCTTTTTACTCCACTTCTTGCTCTTTCAACTTATATGTCTACACATAAAAAAAGCAAAAAGGGAATAAAATTCATCTAAATGACTTGAAAACTAAGCTAAAGCTCATGCTTAAGAGCCTAATGAGTTGGTAATTACCAACTCATCAAACCCTCAAACTTGAACCATTGCTTGTCCTCAAGTAATGCAACTTTTGTCAGTTGAGAAACATGTCACTCCACATGATTTTATACATCAATGAGCACTTAATCTATGACAACCCAAAAATTCTCACCAACTCACAGAAAAAAATAAAATTTTCCAAAAACAAAAGTGAAAAAATTTCAAAAGGCCACCGCAATTCAAAGATATGATTCACAAATACTTTCATTTTGCAAAACAAGGGCATAACTTATCCTCGAAATACACCTAGTATCTCAATTCATAACCATTGCACATTCAATGTTTGCCTTAGAGCTCGCACTACTCATGCCTCATTCACACATTTACCTTAATACAAGTGTGTCCTCAAAAGGAATGATGTCACTCACAAAAGAGAGAATCCCTTTTCTTTATCATGAATCAATGCACACATACAAGGGATTGTAGAAAAAGATGATCACGCTCACTCTCCCAAAAGAAATATTCATGCACACAACTCAGCCCATAGGCTTTCCCTTCGTGTAATTCGCCACTAATGTAGAGCAACTACACTCAAAATCACTTAGGACTTGTGGGTCATAATGAAGGCTAGGGCTAAAGGTAGGATAAATGTTTTAGCTTTAGTGCCTAATGCCTCCCTAATACCTTTACAAATGTTTGTAACATCCCATCATCTTGTTTAGATCACTCCACCTTATTTTTCCTTGTTCATCATCTTCATCTTTTGTGTAACATGAGGCACCCTTATAACATCTATGAATTTCACATTTAGCCTTATCTATGCAAGAGGTAGCACCTATTAACTATTCTTACTCTTTTGATGATTCGAGGTCTTTCAACCCATTGATTCACTCATCTCATCACAATTTTGGTGCAACCTCAATTTTAGGCTTCTCATTTTTTCCCCTGTTCTTGCTAACCCCCAAACTTAGGCATTTGCCTCATTTCACATTCACTCCCTTATTGCTCCCCATTTCTTGGGCTTCAAGCCCCATTTTTTATTGTTTCATCACTAGCAATTAGGGAGGATGGGTGTCAAAGAGAAGGATTAAAAATGGTCATTAGGCTTCTAATGTGTTTCTCAAAGAAATGGTCCAAGGCTCAAAGATTAATATTCAAGGAGGCCATTTTGGGTGAAGTGACTTAACAAAAGAGGGCCTAAGATCATGTTCTAAGTGTAGCTACATCTAGGATTACGCCTTGATTCACACTTATGGCAAGTTCTAGATAAGAATCTATGCATGCGATTCAAAAAGATCTTTACCACACAAGGAATCACACCCAAAGGGTCCACAAAAGTCATTATCATCACAAGATCTTAATTCAATGCATTAGAGCATGCAAATTCATAAGCCAAACAAGGAATATAAACTGTATGACAAAGAGTGATACATTCTGATTTCAAATGCCCTTTACTTTTTCTCATTTTCATGCCACAATTTAAAATTTTTTGGTGGTATCTCTCAAAACAACTCCACAGAAGACTCAAGAAAGACATGGCATTTTCCCTTGAAAGAGTCGCCTCACAATCTATCATCGGGAAGGGCCCACCCAGTTCGACAACAAAAGAAAAGAAAATGAAGAAAAACCAAAAAACACTGCTCCTCAGGAAAGAACCGTGGCATGAAGAAAACCCTTGGAGTTTGATTACTATTCTACTACTTACATAGGTGAACAAAAGAGTTCGGGTCACAAAACAACAATTGACAATTCAAAGCAAGGACCCCTTTTCCAACACTAACAAACTAACATCATTCATTTCATTCATTCAAAATTTCATCAACAGAACCAATCCAGCAAGGGCAATCATCGACTATACTAAAAAAACCTTAGGAGCCCGAAAAAGATTCACCACTTTTCATCAGGTAATCAAGAATAAAAGCCCGACAAAGGCTACATCCAAACATCAATAAAACAAGAAATAAATAACCGGCGTTTCTCTGGGTGAGACGTCGATGTGACGATTACTCCAGGTGTACTGACTCGCCTCGGTGATTCGATGGAAGTTCATGAAATTGTATCGGCGTTCCATCGGTGAGTGTCGATTGCCTCTCAGAATATCTTGTGCACTGCCTTATTTCTGTGGTAGGTCGACGCCCTACGCTTTTGCATCGGCGTCCTGCCGCTGAAGCACCGGTCACGCCCTGTCCCTCTTTTACCTTGAATTACAGTTACCTACTAAAATCAAAAACAACAAAGTATTAAAAAGTTCAAAGAGAATAAAAATAAGAATGCTTGGATTTCCTCCCAAGAAGTGCCTTAGTTAACATCATGGCACGACGTGGTTCTATAAGTTTTATGGTTCATCTAGGTACAAGACCTTTGTTCGCCCAACCTCCTCCAACACTCCCAAATATCTTTTTACCCTTTTCCTATTGACCTTGAATGTTGACTTTCTCCTTGAAGTTCCATGGCACCACTATCGTAAACTTGTGATACCTTGAATGGCCCTAACCATTTAGATTTTAGCTTCACTAGGAATAATTTGTTCGAATTGAACAACAACATCCAATCCCACGGAGAAAAATCCCTTGATGAGAATTTTTTTTATCATGATAATGCTTATGATAATGCTTCATGTGGGTTTTGTAAATTGCGGCATTCTCATATGTCCTCATTCTTAATTCATCCAACTCATGCAAATTTTATACTCGCCCTTGGATGGCTCTTCCCCATTCAAGGTTCAAGATCTTCAATGCCCACAAATCCTTATGTTCTAACTCAATAGGGAGGTGGCACTCCTTACCAAAGACAAGCTGATATGGGGACATTCCAATCGGTGTCTTAAATGCAGTCCGATATGCCTACAAGGTATCATCTAACTTTCGAGCCCAATTTACATTGATTATTTTAGTCAAGATAGATTTGATCTCCCGATTTGAAATTTCTACTTGACCACTGGTCTGTGGTGATAAGGGGTGGCCACTTTGTGTTTCACACCATATTTGGCTGACAAGGTGCTGAACAATCGATTGCGAAAATGTGATCCTCCATCACTAATGATAGTTATAGGAGTGCCAAACTGGGAGAAAATGTGCTCCTTGAAAAAGGTTGTTACAATCCTCCCTCATTGTTTGGTAATGCTACAGCTTCTACCCACATAGAGACATAATCGACCGCCACCAAGATATACTTATTTCCATATGAGCTCACAAAGGGGCCTATGAAATCGATCCCCCATACATCGAACAACTCAACCTCTAGGATTGGTGTCAATGGAAGTTCGTGCCTCCTTGAAATACTCCATGGTCATTGACACCGATCGCAATACTTCACAAAGTCATGAGCATCCTAATGCAAGGTAGGCCAATAAAATCCACATTGTAACACCTTTGTGGCTGTCCGCACACTTCCATAATGGCCCCTAACAGGTGAAGAATGAAAAGCCTCTAGAATTGGTACCATTTCCACTTCTGGGACACACTGTCAAATCAAACCATCCGCGCAACTACGAAAAGGATAAGGTTTATCTGAATAAAACTTTTGGATATCATGCATGAATTTATTCTTTTGATGAAAGTTTAAACCTTCTGGTATGAGGTTGCTTGCCAAATAATTAGCAAAGTTGGCAAACCATGGTGTTAAGTCATGGGTTGCAGCTAGAATATGTTCATCCGGGAAGTTATCATTAATTTCCTCTAGGATGTCTGGTTGACCCCTTTTCTCTAGGCATGATAGATGGTCGGCCACTTGATTCTCACACCCCTTACGATCCTTCACTTCAAAGTTGAATTCCTGAAACAATAGAACACACTTAATAAGCCTGGGTTTAGCATCTTTCTTGGCCATCAAATACCTAAGTGCTGCATGGTCTGGGTGAACCACCACTTTGGTTCCCAAAAAACATGCTTGAAATTTCTCGAACGCAAACACAACAATGAGTAATTCTTGTTCAGTCACTGCATAGTTTGTTTGTGCGTCATTTAAGGCCTTGCTGGCATAGTAAATGGGGTGAAACACCTTGTTTTTACGCTTCTCAAGGACTGCCTCTAATGCTACCCCACTGGCATTGCACATGAGATCGAAGGGCTTTGACCAATCGGGTGTCGTAATGATTGGAGAGGAAACCAGCCTTTCCTTAAATTCTGCAAATGACTTCATACACCCCTCTTAAAAATTGAACTTCGCCTCTTTTCTAGCAGCTAAAATAGAGGATGAGCTATCTTGGAGAAATCCTTAATAAAACGGTGGTAAATTCCAGCATGCCCGAGGAAACTCCTAACACCCTTCACTATGCTTGGAAGCGGTAACTGAGCAATAGCATTAATCTTAGCTTGGTCTACCTCAGTTCCTTTTTTGAAGATTTTGTGCTCCAATACAATCCCTTCTTTTACCATGAAATGACATTTCTCCCGATTGAGGACCAAGTTTGTCTCCTCGCATCTCTTCAATACCTCTTCTAGGTGTACCAAACAATCTTCAAATGAATCCCCCACAACTGAGGAGTCATCCAAAAAGACTTCCATACTGTCCTTTACCATGTCTAAGAAGATGGACAGCAAACGTCTTTGGAAAGTGGCAGAAGCATTGAAAAGACCAAAAGGCATCCTCTTGAAGGCAAAAGTCTCGTATGGACATGTAAAAGTGGTTTTCTCTTGATCCTCAAGTGCAATGGAGATTTGATTGTACCCTGAGTATCCATCCAAGAAACAATAATATTCTTTTCCGGACAAGTGATCTAACATTTGGTCAATTAAGGACATAGGGAAGTGATCTTTTTTTGTCCAGGAGTTTAACTTACGGTAATCCATGCAAACTCTCCATCCGGTAACTGGGCGGGTTGCAATTAATTCATTTTTTTCATTTGGGACAATCATAATTTCCCCTGTCTTTGGCACACACTGTACAGGGCTTACCCAACTACTATTGGCAATGGGATATACCACTCCTGCATCTGGCCATTTAATAATTTTCTTCTTGACCACCTCTTGCATAGGTGGATTTAAACACCGCTGATGCTCGACTAATGGGATACAATTCTCTTGAAGATTAATCTTATGAGTGCAAATCCCTTGAGGAATACTGATAATATCAGCTATCGACCACCCTAAGGCTTGGATATGCCTTTTCAATACCACTATGAGTTCAACCTGGTTAGGAGTGAGCTTTGCTAAAATAATGACCGAGAGTGTCTCATTTTCCGCCAAATATGCATATCTCAAATGGGTAGGTAAGGGTTTGAGTTCCAAACTCAGAGGTACAACAATGGATGGTTGTGAAGGTGGGGTTGTCCGATTTTTGAGGTCAAGGTCGAGTTTCCTAGGTTGGAAGGTATAAGTTCCTATCCCTTTGTTCACTTGACATACCTCCTCCTATTCTTCACCGCTCAAGAAAAGGCTAGCAAACGTTTCTTCCAGAATCTCTTCTTCCATCTCCCCTCTAAATGTTTCTTCATCCATGTTGGGTTGGGGTGGTGAAACTTTTGTTTCCATCATTACTTGTTGAGCTACCACTTGGAGTGCTAACACATTCATTTTGTGCTATAACTGTTTTATTTCTACATCATGATTTTTCACTATTGTAGTAAGGTCCAACAATTCACTCTATAACTCCTGCACTCCTGAATCAGTTGAAATAACTTTTTCGAGCACCACCTCAAGAGTGTTTTCCATGCGAGATAAGAGTGAATCATCACTTCCTTGACTACTTGTTTCGGCTAAATAGACATCGTTCCGACCTTGATTTTCACTATAAGAATATCCATAGCCTTCATTGGCTTAATGGTACATGAAAACCCTTCATATAATTCATTAATAGCTCTATATGTTTCATCATGACCAGCAACACTGTATCTTTCCTCCCTTCTCTACGCCACATCTTATCTACCAATTTGAGAGTCTCCACATAAGGTGCCCCCTCGAGGTCTCACAATAGCCTTTCAAAAGGGCTAATTAGCATGACGATGATCACTCAACAATGGCAAGATGAAGCTCTGACTACGATAGTAAAATCCAACTCTAGCAGCATCAATGTCAACAACTAAGATGCAAGATTAACTCAAATTAAAAAACAACACAAGGATATCAAGCGCTAGTCCCTGGCAACGGCGCCATTTTTGATAACTCTCAAATACACTCCTCATTTAGAAAAAGTGTAACCGATTATTGTATCAAAACAAATATTCCCGAGAATGTCAAGGTCGATTCCCACAAAGACTAGTGAATGATGTGCGCCAGCGTTGTTTTAGGATATTCGAATTAATTCGCACCAATGAAGGAAAAATAGAACAGGAAATGTTTTGGGGGGAAACTTGATGTTAACAATATGGTGGATTCTAACTCAGCTAATTAGAATGGCAAAATAACCAAAGTTGTGGACAATAAAGAGAGAGACTAGAGGTGTGGTGTAGATGATGTACTACTTAAATAAGAACATTCTTGATCATCAAATTATTTCAAATTGTGTAAATAACTATGGGCAGGTTGGCATTCTATGTTTTTCAACCCAATGAATGCCTCTTTCTAGAGTTCTTTCGAACCTGCAGACGCAATCAAATCAGCCAATGGAGTTTGGATTAATAGCTTCATTATCTCTAGCTATCAGCTATTAATTAGGAGTGTAGATATGGGTGTTGGCTATTTCTAGCCCAACTCCACAACATCGCATCCATTTCCACTATCAAATTCTCTCTCAATACTCAATTCTTCTCTTTCGACCAGAAATCAAGTATACAAGTAGACCCACATTTGCAACTATAGATCATCAATTATAAATTGGAGAGAACTTAACAGATTTACACTAATTAAGCAATGTTGAGATGAATCTAGCAATCCCCAATCTAATTAAGCATTCAACACCACATAACTCTAGTTGATGATTTAGCTACTCATGGTTAAGAAACTAAAGAGTATATTCCATATAAACTCAATGATTTCATTAAGAAGAGCAACAAAAATCAAATTAAAAATATGTCTGCAACAACGGTGTTACATTGCTAAGGAAGAAGATAAAGAAAAGAAAAGCAATATTCAAAAATCTCCTCCAATAAAATTCTACTTTCTTCCAAAGCAAAAGGAATGTTCAAAAAGCTAAGGTTAAGATTCGATATGTACGAAGTACTTTCTTCTAGAATATATACAAAAATAGGGCAACCAATCTCCTCTTTTTCAGTGTTAGATGCAATTGCCCCTGTTCAGACATTTTTTCACCTGCGATGGAACCGGCGGTTCGCCAGTTACACTCCGCGAACTGTCGTCCATCATCATCTGCTCCACCAGTGATTTCCAGTACCACTCGGTGATTCACCAGCATCTAACCGCGCTCTGCCGATTACTTTTCTCCTTGGTCTAGCAAGTTCAGGCGCTTGTAGGCGATTTGACCAGTGAGTCACTGATTGATGACTGTGAACGCCGGTTGCATTTGTTCTTGAAATCAGTGGTCCTCTACGTTTGATCGGTGTTTTGCTGACGTCCTCTGATGGAGCACCAATTTTCACCTGATTTCCTTCTTTTTACTCCACTTCTTGCTCTTTTTCTTCAACTGTCTACACATAAAAAAGCAAAAAGGGCATAAAATTCATCTAAATGACTTGAAAACTAAGCTAAAGCTCATGCTTAAGAGCCTAATGAGTTGGTAAATTACAAACTCATCAATAGACACATGAATAGGGACAACAAGCACATCACAAACAAGTTTCAATTCCAAAGCAAAGTAAGTAGACACATAATAAAAAGTAGAACTGTCACGACCCGAGAGTACACCCAGATCGTAGACACGGGACAAGGAGTCCCGAGAGACCCCAAGTCAACCAATGGCGTTATCATAACACTAATTCATTCATATACAGCGGAAAACTTAACTTATCAATCATAAACTAACTGAAAATCGTAACATGAATTTATAGGGAACGACAAACCGAAATATAATAATCACTGACAAAATACTACACATAAGTCTGCAAGCCCCTAATCATAAAAGACGGGTTGAAGGGACAAGACTCCAACTAACCCAAACAGTCTGAAAACATAAGATAAACAAGTTCTAAACATGAAGTCATCGGATTATGAGGACTCACCACTAGAGATTTAGCAAAACTGAGCACAAACTAGGGACGATGCTGAGCCTGCGAACCAGATCCTGAAAAGATATGGGTCAATACTCGAAAAGTACTGAGTATATAAGGTATGCAAAACAATTCTTAAAAACATAAAATTTATAGGAGTGGGGACATCATGCACACAAAAT
>JACEIK010007837.1:14597-70274 GCA_018107945.1 Datura stramonium
ATTTGTTTTTCTAAAAAAATATATAAATTTTCGGTTAAATCGAAAAACTAAAATTTGAAATTATAAAATTAAAAACTGAATCGAATAACCAAAATTTTTTTTAAAATAAACCGAAACCAAATCGACAAACTGAATTAGTTCGGTTCGGTCCAATTTTTTGATTTTTCGGTATTTATGCCCACCCCTACTTGAGTTCCCATAACACCTTGTTCTCAAGATCCATAGGAAGATGGAAAGACTTGCTGAACACAAGCTGATATGGAGAAGTATCGATGGGGGTTTTAAACACTGTTTGGTATGCCCATAGTTCATCATCTAACTTCCTAGACCATTCCATTCGATTAGTGGTCACCATTTTTGCCAGGATGGTCTTGATCTCCCTGTTGAAGACCTCTACTTTCCCTCTTGACTGAGAATGGTAAGGTTTCGCTACCTTAGGTTTCACACTATATTTTTCGAGCAGAGCCCTGAAGAGACTACTGTAGAAGTGAGAGCCTCCATCACTGATAATGGCTTTGGGAGCACCAAATCATACAAAGATATTCTTTCTCATAAATGTTATGACACTTTTTCCTTTGTTGTTGGGGAGCACCATAGTCTCCACCCACTTTTAGACAGAGTCTACAGATACCAAGATATACTTCATCCAATATGAACTCACGAAAGGCCCCATGAAATTAATGCCATAGATGTCAAACAACTCCACCTCTAAGATTGAGGTCAACGGTAGCTCATGCTTACGAGTTATGCCACCTTATCTTTAGAACTGACCACAAGATTTTGCATAGTCATGAGCATCCTGATGATTTGTGGGCCAATAGCACCCACACTACAAGATCTTGTGCACAGTTCGGATACCACCATGATGACCCCCAACTGGGGATGAGTGGCTTGCCTCCAATATAATAATCATTTCAACTTATGGGAAACATCTGCGAATCAACCCATTTTCACAGATACGGAACAAGTATGGCTCATCCCAATAAAATCTCCTCATATCGGCCAACAACTTCTTCCTCTGATGGAAGGTTAAATCTGCAAGCAACTCATCACTAACCAAATAATTGGCATAACTAGAAAACCATGAGAGAAAATCTTGGGATGCAGCCAACACCTGTTCATCTAAAAATGTATCATCATTATCGACCTCATCCTTCACTACTGCCTCTACCTCAAGTCTGGACAAGTGGTCATCCACCTAGTGCTTGATTCTCTTTCGATCTTTAACCTCAAACTTGAACTCTTGTAAGAGCAATATCCATCTAATCAGCCACAGCTTAGCATCCTTCTTTGATACCAAATACCTCAGAGCTACATGGTCAGTATGAACAATAACCTTAGTTCCAAACAAGTAAATTCAAAACTTTTCTAATGCAAACACCACTGCGAGTAACTCTTTCTCATTCACTGTATAATTCTTCTGAGATGCATTCAATTCCTTGCTGGTATAATAGATAGGGTGAAATACCTTTTCTCTCCTTTGGCCCAAAACAACAGCTAGGGAAACACCACTGGCATCACACATCACCTTAAATGGAAGAGACCAATACAATGCAACTATAATAAGGGCGGTGGTAAGCCTTTCTTTTAGGCATTCAAACCCCTTCAGACATGAATCATCAAAAATAAGTTTCACCTCCTTAGTGCAATTTTCAAGAAATTCTTGAGGAACCTCTTATAGAAACCTACGTGCCCCAAATATTCTGAATACCCTTGATAGAGATCAGTGGTGGAAATCTAGCTATAACCTCAATCTTCGCTTTATCCNCCTCAATCTTCGCTTTATCCACCTTTATACCTTTACCCAAAATCTTGTGGCCCAGCATAATCCCCTATTTGACCATAAAATAGAACTTTTCCTAGTTAAGTATCAAATTGGCTCTTCGCAAAATTTCAGCACCCTACTTAAATGCTCCAGACAGTCTTTAAAAGAGTCACCCACAACCAAAAAATCATCCATGAAGACTTCAATGGTGTCTTCCACCATGTCTGAGAATATTGACATCATGCAGCACTGAAATGTGCTGGGTGCATTACATAACCCGAAGGGCATCCTCTTGAAGGTAAACATCCCATAAGGGCAGGTGAAGGTGCTTTCCTCTTGGTCTTCTAGGTCCATGAAAATCTGATTGTACCCCAAATAACCATTGAGAAAAAATTACCAACCTCTTCCTACAAGATGATCAAGATTCTGATCCATGAATGGCATAGGAAAACGGTCCTTCTGTGTTCACTGGTTGAGTTTTCGATAATCCATGCATACACATTAGCCTGTGACTGGTCTTAATGGAATCAACTTGTTTTTATCATTTGGAACCACAGTGATTTGACCCTTCTTTGGTATGTATTATACTGAACTCACCCACTTACTATCAATAGTTGGGTAGACAACACATGTATCTAACCACTTAATAATCTCCTTTTCACCTCCTCTTGCATATGTGGGTTTAGAATTCACTGGTGCTCTATACTTGGGTTAAAGTTCGGTTCAAGCTGAATCTTATATGTGCATACACCTACACCTGGTGGAATCCTGATGATGTCAATAATGGTCCAACCAATTGCCTTCTTAAATCTTCTCAGAACTGACACTAGGGCCTCCACTTGCCACTCTTATGCGCCAGCATTTGAAAACACATTTGATGCTTTTAACTATGAATTTTTGCAAATATTTAAGCAACTTTTGGTTATATTTGATTGTTTTGTGTGTGTTGTACAAGAAAATAAACCAAGGAAAAGAAATGGTGTGAAACAGGCTGAAAAAACTACTTGACGGCCTATCTGACGGGCTATCAACAATGTGATAGACTGTTATTCCATCATCAGGCCTAAATATTAGCTGAACAAAAAGAGGTAAAAGTGACGGCCCAGATGACGGACTGTCACCATTGTGACAGACCATCATCTTGCACCAGTCACTAACCGATGAAATTATGCAGTCACTAGATACGTCTGACAGAGGAAATGACAGACCATCACCTATGTGTCGGCCCGTCACCCACTCCTTCACACATGTCAAGCTTTCATTAATCACACTATTTTCACATGTTTTCTCAGATTCACTTTGACACTAACAGCTTGACCATTGCAGATAACCATGCCATCTAAATTTCAACCTAGCAGAGGTGGTGCAAAAAAGAGGACTAACAGAACTAAAATTGCACAACACCTCCAACATGAAAACACTGACTTTGAGGGAGAAATATAGAAGATTAGAACTGAGGAACCATCCCCAATTACCAAACTAGATCTATCGCAAGACAACAAGCTGCAAATTCCTAGTCTGATGAGGGAGATGATTCTTCAGTGGACAGATCTAGTTAAAGTGGTAATGGTTCTGATTCAGATGAAAGGAGTGGCAATAAGGCCACCAGCAGTCCGGCAGGGGACTCTGAGCCAATGAGTGAAGATATTTTAAAGGGTAAAACATTAGGATTCAGGGATAGTCTGCATTGGCAAGTAAAAAGGGTTGAAAAGCACTTCCAAGAAGATCTCACCACCACAGCAAGAGGACACCTCAAACGTAGTATTGTTGAGAAAGTAAGGATCATTGACTCAGAGTTGCCCGAGTATCTAGAGATTGAGAGTAAGTACAAGTTCTATGGCCTGGGATGGATGAGTGAAGCACCATACTATTATTATCCCTACAATGGTTCATGAATTCTATACAATCTACATTGCTACTTTGGAGAGTCTGTGCAAGAAGGGGCAGAAACCGGCATAATTACACGTGCAGACCCGTATACTAGTTCGTGGGGAAATGGTAGATATCTCAGAAGTCACCATCACTATAATTCTCTATGGGCCGAACTTCACACTGCCAACAAGAACTGCAGAATTTGACTACCGAATGAGAGAGCGACATCAGCAGCGTCGGTGGTTAGCATAGGTTTTAACAGATGGTTAGCGCTCTTGGTTAACCAATAGCTAGGAGAGAATAGTCAAGTCTATACTGAAATTGCAAAAAAATTTTGGTGGACAGTGGTACGAATCTGACTATTACCTATAGGAGAAGATAATACTTTGGCCGAAGTCAGAGCAGTACTGGTGGCCAACCTAATGTCAGAGTTCCCATTGAACATGGGAGTGATTATTGCTAAGGAGATAAATTGGAGGGTTGTGAAATTATCTACATCTCTGCCATTTCCATGCTTAATAACTCAGCTGTGTAGAGAAGCTCATGTCCCCATATTGGCTGGAAAGGATGTGGAGACATATGCTACAAACAAGTATGAATTAGAGAAGTCGAAGTATGAATCAAGATATGACTTGAAGCTTCACAAAACAATCCCTGAGGTATTTGATGTCGCCCAAGCGCACGTGGTCGTCAAGTAATATAGGACAGTGAAGTCTTGATTATCGATCCCATATAGACTTGTCAGATCAATCATTTTAAGTTGATTCTTTATTTTGCTATTCTAACAAAATAGATAAAATTGGGGAATGGTTTTGACAATTAAACTACGAAAACTTGAAATGTAAAATTACCTAAAGACTAAGATTGTTGCAAACTTGTTTGTACTTCAAAGGATGATGAAAATCTAGGGAATTGGCACCTTTGTATCAAGTTTAGTTTTTAATACGTGGTTACGCTAGATTGATTCTTCCTAAGGTTGCTAGTTTCAAGTTGTTATCCCATTACTTGCCATTCTCCTAAGCATACAAGAACTATCTCACGCCTATATCTCTATGGTCACAGGAGAAATATGGAAGGACGATTATGCATACTTGTATTTTAACTAAATAGGATTGAAGGGTATATCCTATCCTCAACAACAACAACTTCTAACCTTCAACGAATGGGTCAAAGGATCTTCGAATTTCTGTTTAACATTTATTTTTAACCCTTTCGATTCTCTTTCCCAAGTTCAACCAAAAGCCAACAGATTTACTCACAAGGTGATCAATCTAGTGAATAAGCAATTATAATAAGTAAATATAAACAATATTTAATGAAGAATCAAAACTAGCATTAATCAGTCTTTCAAGCGTCAACCATCAACTATGGCCAAAACCCTAGAAGGGGTTTAGCCACTTAAAGAAAAGCAGAAAAACAAAGATAACATCATCACATTTAGCTAGTGGGGCATTTTACATAGCCAAAATTCATCGAAGGGGTAAAACAAAAATAAAGAAGAGAAAGAAAGGGGAGGAATAGTGTGGGACTCAGTAAAACAATGAAGAAAAGAAGAAACCTAAGTAGAACTTGTCTCTCCTCGAAAAGTTGCATTTACAACCTTCAAAATGATGAATGATATAATGAATTTTTTCTGCTTAAACCGCCTAGATGTTATATTTATGGTGAGCCTCCAAATGATGTTTTTGCCCTCAAATAATTGGCTTAAAATTTAGCCAAAATCCATCCAGAACAGTTTGGCGCGCCGCCCCAACCATAGCCCAAAGGAGCTAGTCAAGTTTCCTCTGAAGAATGGCTCCAAGCGCCCTACTCCCACCTAACACCAAGGAGTTAGTGATGTGTTGTGAGTTTATAGCACTTTCAACGCTTAAAAATGAGAAAATAGAATGGACTTGGATATTTTTATATGGATATAAGGCATTTTTACTTAGATTTCATGGAAAATAAGTATGGGAGAAAAGATGTGCAAAAGAAGCCTCAAAATGCAGAAAATCATCCAAATTACCGGTCTCAGTAAGAGCCGTACCTTGATTGTATGATCCATATAGAGAAACTGATGAAAGTCAGAAGGCTGAATTGGGAAGAAGGCAACCTATGAATCTCAGTACAAGCCGTACCACAATTGTATGAGCCATAACTGGAGTCGTGAAAATATTAAGAAGAAACTGCACAAGGCAAACTCTTGGTATGGATGGACTCACGAACAGTGGCACTAATGTACGAATCGTACCTAGAGTCGTGGTGAACTTCAGAAGATTTTCAGTACTTGGCAGAACTTTAGACACTATAGAGAGTACGAGTTGTGGCAAGAAGGTAAGAGTCATACCACAACACTCATGAAGAATTCCAGAAGATGTCAAAGTTCTTAGAGCCAAACCATGGAAGCAATGTACGACTCGTAGGATGAAGGTACGAATCATACCAGGACACCAAAACTTACCCAGATCTGTAGTATCCAAGAACTTACGGATAGCAGGTACGACCCATACAATCCTGTTATGGATCGTAAGACAAATCGTGTCACCGTCGGCGCCAGATATGGAAAACTCCCTATTAGCTTAGGAAAAGGTTTCTAATGTTTGTATAAATACCCTTTATGTTTTATTTTAGTTAGAAGAAGACAGAACTGAGTTATTAGACGTGTGAATAGTTACTTTTATGAATTATTATCAAGTTTTGAGGAGCAATTCTTGGGATCAAATTCTTGATTTCTTATATTGTTCTTGAGGTTGTTCTTGAATAATCAAATCTGATTTTCTTCTAATTGTTGTTGTAAGTATTTAATTATGTGTTTGCCTATGAATGCAAATTACAATCTTACAACTATAAGAGGCTAAAACCTCCACAAGTAGTGGCTGTGGGAACCATGGCGGATTAACAAACTAGGGTTGCACAAAAGTGATTCAAAATCAATGCAAAAAGCTTTTATTGTATTCTCTTCATGTTTAAACATTTCTTAACTTGTACAATGTTGGGACTTGCCCGAATTCTTTACTTGCTTTATCGTAAAGAGGTAGAGATTAGGAAAAGAGAATTACAACAAAGCCTTGATCTTTACGATTATTGTATTAACTTGAGCTGTGGTCGGAGGAGAGTTAAATTTTGAACATATTGATAATGGTTAGTTTGAAATCGCTCATGAGTCCTGACCCAGTGATTGAGTATAGTCATCTAATAGGGATGAATCAGTCATTTGGATGAACCCTAGTTATCAGTTCTACAAGTAAGTATTGGGATTGCTCACGTATGTATACCCGAAGTAGTTATGAACTCATGGGGAACACTCACCCTAGTTATTTTCAAATCTTGATTTAAATCACAATTTTAATCTCTGGTTTACCATTGTTTTCTTGAAACCCCGAAATTGGAGATAACTTACCAACAAGTTCACTTACCGGCATTAGTCTAGATCTTCCATATTCCCTGTGGGTTCGAACCCAACCTCTTAGTTGGGTTCTTTATTGACAACGTCCGCTTTATACTTCATCCCTAGGTGTGAGTTTGAGCATTATCAAAAAGTGGCTCTGTTTCCGGAGAATACAGCTAATATTAGATTTATTTCTTGTATTTGACTTTTGATTGTTTATTTCTTGAATTATGTTTTTTTTGTTTTTGGATATCCACAGGTTGTTTCTTGGTGAATGCCAAGTACTTGTCGAAGTATAAACTCCCTGATTCTATTGGATCTCAAACTTGAATGAACACTGTGAAGGATGGAAAATCAAGAGCAAAGAGATGCCCGCATAGTTGAAGAAGCTAGGCAAGCCGAACTAGCTCGGCAAGCTGCACTTCAGGATGTAGAGGATGCTCGAGATGAGGTCGTGAGTGCTTGTCTACATGGGAGGGACAATAGAGGCCAAAGATATGCCCCTCAATTCATTGATGAAGATGATCCGGACATCAATGAAGTCATGGGTGAATCAGAGCAATTGTACCACCACCATTACCTACACGAGCGCCATGATTCAATTGTTAAACATAAAAGGGGTGTTCAGTGGTCATGCAGCTGACGATGCCAACCTGTACTTGATGAACTTTGTGGGAATATGCAAGGTCTACAGGTTGCCCGGAGTCAGCCAAGATTCCATCAGACTCAGACTTTATCCCTTTTCTCTATTTGGGAGGCCACTTTATGGTATCAGAGTTGTCCAACGACTCCATAACCAATTGGAGGGAGCTCAAGAAAGCTTTCTTAGAGTGATTTTTCCCACCCTCCAGGATGCTGCATCTCAAGGACGAAAATTTTAACTTCTGACAACTTAAAACTGAGGCACTTTATGAAACATGGCTGAGGTTCAAGAAGAAGTTGACAAAATGCCTAAACCGTAAGATTCCAGATGAAAGTTTGCTGGAAATCTTTTACAGGTCCTTAAACAACAGTACCAAAGTTGTAGAAGACATAGTGGCGGGAGGAGCACTGATGATTCACACCTAGGAGAAAGCCACTACAATTCTTGATAGGGTGACAAACACAAATAGGGTATGGCACACCCGAGAGGCAGACATAATGGCCGATACATATGTTGTTGGTTTGACTACATACCAACGTAGGAAAGAAGAAGAGAATGACCAGGAGTTGGTTCATATGCGCACATTGTTGGATTTGCTTACTAAGCACATCATGGGAGCTGGAGTCAGAAAGGTGAACGTAGTCGGGACACAAGGACAGGAGCCAGGGCCAGACCACTCTAATTTCGAGGAGGAGGAAAACTTCTTGGACAACCAGGTGGTGGGTTTCCGAGCCAACGCCCAAGGGTCTGGACAAGACACCAGGCGCTAAGATTTTGGAAACCAAGGTCAGAACAAATATAGAGACAATTATAATCGGAATGGGTACAGAGACAGAAGCTGAGGTCATTAGCGCGAAGAAGACTGGAGAAGGAATGATGGCTACCGCAATGATCGAGCTGGAGTGTACGTGCATCCTAATGCACTTGAGGGGAAGGTCGAACCGTCAAAGTTAGAGAGCACAATGGCTGAGATACTGAAAAAGGTGAGGTCAATACATGATCAGTTGAAGGAAATCTGTGGTGATATATCTATAACCCCAAATACTAAACTTCTGAAGCTAAAAACTAATGGACTGACTGTAGAGACAATTATAATCCAATGGGTACAGAGACAAATAAGCCGAGGTCATTAGCGCCAAGAAGACCGGAGAAGGGAATGATGGCTACCGCAATGATCGAGCCGAAGTGCACGTGCCCCCAAATGCACTTGAGGGGAAGGTCGAACCGCTGTGCTAGAGAGCACAAATGGTCGAGATAACGTGGTGCTGGTGAGGTCAATACATGATCGCCTGAAGGAAATCCGTGGTGATATCAAGCATGGGTCCAAGAGTGGAGCCACATGTGATGGCTATCAAGTTGCATTGAACAACGCTAGGCAACCGTCGCATTCATGAACCCTAGGCAAAAGGGTACACTACCTAGAAACACACCAAAATCCAAAGAATGATGGTCACCGCATGGTCAGTGTGATGACTACGAGTGGAAAGACTACTGGATCCTCCACCTACCGAAGTTGAAAGGAAGAAAGAGAGCGTGATTGAAGATGATGATGATGTCGCTTAAAAGGAACATAATGAGATGTTGAGTTTCGAGGTCCCAATTAATGAAAATGGATTGAATTTGAATAAGGAGCAACGCGAGGCTATTCTACGACCACCGCCATTTTCCCCCCAAAGAATGAAGAAGAAGGCATAGAATGGTAAGCTCGTGAATTCTGTCAATGCTCTGTAAACAGCTATCTATAAACATACCAATGGTAAAGGAATTGGAACATATGCTAAGTCTATGAAGGTGTGAAGAAGAAGAGGTCCATGAGATGAGCCTAATAATGTACACCACCGTAGTTCCATAGCTTCATGGGTCCTAGCCCCAAAAAAAGGAAGATCCAAGTGCTTTTACCATTCCATGCACTGGCGATGTTGAGTTCGCAAGGGCACTCTTTTGATCTAGGAGCAAGCATAACCGATGCCACCGTCGGTGGTTGCTAGCCGGGCTTGGGATCCCCACACCGACTCACCACGTGGCTACCGATGCGCTTGTCAAAAGGGATGTGATTTATATTCTGAAGAAAGTTCGTGATGTCTGATTGTGAGGTTGATTATTGAGGTCCCCATCAATTCCGGGGTGACCATTCCTTACTACCGGGAGGGCCTTAGTAGATTTGGAGGTCGGCCGCTAAAGTTCGTACTCAAATAAAGAAGAGGTCACCTTCAACTTCGGTTTGGCCAATGAAGCAACCAAAGAAATATAGAGTAGTCTCAACGATAGAAGATGAATCTGAGTTCCTTAACGAAGTCTGAGTAGGCAAGAGACTTGCATCATGTTGTGATGTTAAATCGTGCACTTCTTGGGAGGTAACTCCAAGTGATGGCTTGGTGAACTCTAAATGACCACAACTCGTGATCGTTCCACGATGTTAAATCAAGCATTTCTTGGGCTTAAACTCCAAGTGACTTAACTAATGTGTGTCGTGTGTGTGAAAAAAACAAGTGGCAAAAAAATTGTTGAAGTGGAAGGTGCTACGCTCGCACGACCCATGAGAGGGTTGTATGCGACACAACACGAGTCGTGGTAACAATTAGAGATGTACTTCTGCATGAGTTCGGGGTACGGTTAGTCCTATGACTCGTAATCCTTAATTGCACGGATCGTGAATATTACTATGCCTATGAACTATGCAAGGCTTGGACCACAATGAAAAGCAAAGACCTATGAGTCATTGGTAATGACCCATCTCTGGCATGAGTCAGCAGATGCTTTCAGTAGGGTCCAGCGGTGGCTTTTATCTTCTAAGAGCAACCATGCTGGAATGTTAAGATCCCTCCTACGATTCGTGGATCAAAATCCTTAAAATAGCGATTTGGACCAGAATTTTTCAAATCGCCCTATAACCTATTTAAACTCAAAACAAAGCATACCTTCTCCCACACACTCAAAATCAAAGTCACGACCAAAACTCATGACTTCCCCACACCCGTAACTCAAAATCAAAGATCAATCGGCAATTTCTGCTCAATCAATTTCTTCCAACCTTAATTTCGACACAACAATTAAGTAGTTATCAAGTAAGTATATTTCTTTTAAATTTTATAGAACTTGTATGCTTGATGTAACCGTGTTAAACTCCTCGCGATTCCTCGTTATTGCTTGAAAAATTCAAAAAGGACAATAACCAGGGGTGTGATTAAGCCATGTGTGACTGGGAATGAGCTCGAATTTGATGAAATTGTGCATTGAACCACTAACAAACTCGAGTTACTGGTAGTGATTAAAAAAAGTGGGAGATGAGTACTTGTAAAAATAGGTTAAAATTCATGAGAGACTTGGGGAAATCTGAGTACCAAAAATGTAAAATAGAAATCCCTATAACCGAACTGTGGTTGAGGTAGGGACAGCTTCACGAGCCTCTTATGACTCGTGGTTACATACTATGACTCGTAAGATGGCTCGGGTTGACCGTCCCAAGACAAACTTGAAAATACACAAAGGTACGAATCCTAGTATGGCTCGTGGTTTACTACTAAGGAGTCGTACCAAAACTGGGAAAGGGCCAATGCAAAGGGACAAGACGATCAGTTCCTACGACTATGGATCGACTCTACGAGTCATACCTTGAGTCGTGGAAAAATACGTAAAAATTGGTGAACAAAGTATCTTATACGACTCGTGGTATGGACCGTACTCATGGGATGAGTCATACTGCAGACGAGCACCGACCTCGAGACACACGGGTCAACAGTACGAATCGTACCTCCAAGGTACGATCCGTACTAGCTGACCCATGATAAACTCGAGGACCTAGTTCTTACTTTCTTTTCTCGCCATGGGAATTCTAACCCTCTTTCTGTGTACAATGAAATCAAGTGCAAAGCATCAAAGGCAAATCGGCATTTAGGACACTACTTGATGAAACCTCCAAATCCAATCAAGAAGGAAGCTCCCCTAGCGTCAAGAAAGGAATATAGAATTGATACATCGATATTGATAGGACCAACCACTAGGCGAAGACCAGCCTGCCGTGGCGGCTACTACCACATCTACCGAGCTCCCCAAGTATGATGAGGAGCTGAGGAAGGAGTTCAAGAGTCGGGAAGTGGCTCTAATTTACAAGAGGGGTCCAAGGAGACCCAATCCGTAGAGGCAACGGTGTTGATTCAAAAGAGGAGGCACAAAATGCCGAGCAGGAGCAGACTCCACCTAGGAGAATCACACTATCTCGTGAGAGTGCCAGAGCTCAGAGATATATGAGTAGGGCATTGCTCTCACCACCAAAAAAACCTATGTGGAGCATTCAAGAAGAGCCATGGATCCTCACAAATTCATTGAACGATGTGGAGGAGATGAAGCGGATATTCAGTTTCTACGGCTTCGAGTGGATGGCTAGTGCTCCAAACCAATACACTCCAAAAATTGTCCAAGAGTTCTACGCCAACTATTTTGCAACTATGGAGAAGAAGGCCAAAGAGGGGCAAAGTGTAAAGATCAACCCAAATTGGAGAGTGTTCTAATTAGAGGCCGAGAGGTCAACATATTCGAGTGCACCATTGCTTGGATACTATATGGGTCTCAGCTCATAACTCCACATGCTACACTAGAATATAAGTACCGGTGGAGGCATCGAAATAACCGCGCTTGCCTCAAGGAGAGAAGGAGGCAGATACAGTGTTTGTCCGACGTTATTACTTGAGGACGAAGAAGAAGCAGAGTGGGACACTAGCGGGAAGCAAGTTACAAAGAATTCTCTCAACTTTATTGCAAAGGCTTGCCGGACGTTAGTGCGCCACCTAAGCAATTAACGGTCAATGACAACACTCCTCAATGTGGACAGACAGGCAGCTCGTGGCATGTATCATGTCAAGATACCCCATCAACATTCTAAGGGTCATCGTAGAGAAAATGCAAGATAGCGCCATGGGCTTGAGCACTACTATCCCATTCCCAATCCTCGTCTTTCGGGCTCATGCACAGAGGCGTGCCTACTTATGGGTAACTGGGCAGGAGTGCTGATTGGAGACGCCGGATAAAGCTGATATTGGCCTGATCCGGGATGAAATAGAATATGTGAGTCGAGCCCACCTTTCCATTGCCATTCCGCTGACCTCGACCAATTTGGGCCACACAGTGAATGCCCCCACCTCACTGTGAATGCCCCCACCACAAGAGCAGGGAGAGACACCTAGCCATGATGCCAGTTATTTAGATGCAGCCCCCAACACTTCTTATGCACCACATACCAAGCCTCCCGAGTCGACCTCACTGATACGTCCTAGTGCCCCAGGATTTTCTCCAGAAGTTGGCCAAAAAGACCGACTCATGGCCGAAAGAAAGATACAATCAATGATGGAGAAAGTCAAGCCCAGTGAAAGCCGAGATCGAGACAACTACACGTCCTTGCATGCCCGACTTGATGGGTTTGAGAGTCGATTCCATATGTGCATGGATGAGCGCATTAGATATAGGTAGCCTCCATGAAGAGTTGGGGGCTCTTCGAGCTAAGTGGTCGAGTTGTCATCACTAAGACCGACAATCATAGCAAATTCCGCCTTCCCGACCTTGATGTGGATCTCGGATGAGGAGCCGGATCGTGATCTACCGGGAGTCCACACAGCTAGAAAAGAGAAAGGAAGAAGAGGGTTTCGAAGGCCGTTGGAGATGAGACCATGAGAAAGAGAAAGAAAATAGAGAAAAGAGAACGCAAGCGGGCACGAGTAGAGAGCCTATAGACTCATGACGCACACTTGTCGAGTCATAGAACAAGCTAGAGGGAGCAGGTGTAGCTCCACCATGGCCTGCACCGAGCTTGCCAAAGGGGCGTGGATCTCTTGGGCGAGCCACATTTGGCTCCAATCATTTCGCAGGCCTATAGAGACGGCCGAGACTACCGAGGGGGTAGCCACTCCCCGTTGACCCACCGAAGGAGTGTGCTCAGCCAGCACAAGCACCACCGCAACTGAGGCACCTCCACAAAGATGACAAAGAGCATTTAGATCACCGCAGTATGTTCCTTTCCCTCTATGCTTACATTCTATACTTTGGGGACAAAGCATGCTTTTTAAAAAGGGGAGGGGGTGTACTTGTATTTTTTGGGAATTTTGATTAGTCTGAGCAGGGTCTTTCCTTGTCGTGCTTTTTCCCTAGCATACTATCTAGTAGAACCGATATGTTTAGGGAGTTTATTTTTATGATTTTTTGTTTATTTAGGAAGTAACTTAGGAGTACGCAGCCAATAAAGTACAAAGAGATTTGATATTTTAGAAAAATTGACCCCGTTAAAATTTTGATGAATTAGTTGTACTTGCGATTGCATGCATGATTTTTGTAGATCTTTTCGTGTCATTTAGTATATTAGCATGAGTAATTTTTGTTAAGCCATGAATAAAACCGCATGTACAAGAATACAAATCATGTACCATGAGTAAATAAGGTCCATACTCCAGTTCAATACTTGTAGAGGATCTAGAACTTGCCTCGGTTGGTCTTTGCATAGGTATTAGGATAGTTGGTTAGAAAGGATCATAGGCCCTTTTGTTGGCGCCCCATTTTTATCCTAAATAACCCTACCAAAACCATATGATTCCCTTGGATCCAGATTTTTTAGAATTAATGATCATTTTCTTTTTGGATTAACTAATTAAATGTACCCATTTTTATAATGAACCTATTTTAGCCCTAGTCCCTCCTTGAAATAGAACCTCAACATAGGCAAATGCCTAAGCCGAGGGTGGCTAGAGTAGGGATACATAAATATTGGAAAGGTGAAAAAGGGAGAGAAAAGAGAAAAAAGTGAAAAATGAGGTGTGGTGTGACAAAAGAAAAGAAAAAGAAAGAAGATTGAAAAAGAAAATCCAAAAAGAGAACAATGCATGAAAAAGTTTGAAAACACACCACACTCATACAAGTGCATAGTCAGGTGAAAAGGGAGGAAAAGCAAGAATAAAAGCAAAACAGGAAAAGTGAGGAATGGAGCCACATGTGTTGGTAAAAATAAGAAGAGTTTTAGTCACTCAAAAATTTCCATATCTACCTTACCCAGCCCGAAAGCCTACATTACAAGTAAAAGAAAGTCCTATAGTGATCCTAACCTAACCATCCCATTGCATTCTAAAAAGCAGAAAAAGTAAGGGCAAACCTATGGTATTCGATAAGGGCTCAGTGCATTTTGAAACCTCTCATGAGAATGAGAGTCTCGTTTGTTTAGTCTCATGTCATATATTTTTCTATCTCGTGAGTAGGGAATTTTGTTTGGTCGTGAGGGTACATGGTTTGTGTTTAATCTACTAGTGTCCGTGTGAAAAGCATTGGTGATGACTTGACTACCGTTAATAACTAGATGATATGTTTTGATCCCCGTTTATCGTTATGTGGCTGTTTATAGTGCATGTGCTAATTTGGTCTGATGGTAAGGTACTAAAAGATTTTGGAGTTATAGCAAATTTTGCTTGATATTAAATGTAGTGTCCTAGGTTTGTTTTCAGTTGCTGCCGTATTTAGTTTTTCTTTCTTTGCCCAAGGACATGCTAAAGTCTTAAGTTGAGGGTGTTTATATAAGTTATGAGTTTACAACACTTTCAACACTTAAAACTGAGAAAATATCATAGACTTAGGTATGTTTATATGGATATGAAGAACTTTACTTTGACTTCGAAAAATAAGTGTGGGAGCAAAGATGTGCAAAAGAAGACCTGGGAATGCAAAAACTGCAAATTAAATTACTACTTCAAGATGAGCCGTACCTTGGATTGTACAAGCCGTACTAAGAACCGTGATGAAAGTCAAAGGTCGAATTGGGGAAGAAGGCAACCTACAACTCTCGCACGAGCCATACCACAACGGTATGAGCCATAACTCGAGTCGTGAAAATATTCAAAAGAAACCGCACAAAGGCGCATCTGCATGGATAGACTCACCAACTGCGGGCACTAATGTACGAATCATACCAAGAGCCGTGGTGAACTTCAGAAGATTTTCACATTTCTGCGTAACTTCGCACACCAAAACCAACATGAGTCGTGAAAAAAAGGTACGAGTTCATACCACAACACTCGTGAAGAATTTCAAGATGTCAAAGTTCTTATAGCCAAAACCACAGAGCAATGTACGAGCCGAGAATGAAGAAGGAGTCATACCTGTGACACCAACAATTATCCATATCTCTGTAGCAGCCAAGAACTGACGACAAAGAGTACGACCCGTACAATCCTCGCTACATGTCGTAGGACAAATTGTGGCACAGTCGGCACCAGATCTGGAAAAATCCCGTCGCCTTAGGAAAAGGTTTCTAATGTCTGTTTAAATATCCTTTATGTTTTATTTTAGTTATAAGAGGACACCGAGTTGGTTGTGACGTGTGAATAGTTACTTTGTAAATTTTTAATCAAGTTTTGAGGAGCAATTCTTGGGATCAAATTCTTGATTCCTTACATTGTTCTTGAATAATCAAATCTAATTTTCTTTCAATCATTGATGTAAGTATTTAATTATGTGTTTTTAGATGAACGCAAAGCACACCTTACAATTATGAGAGGCTAAACCTCCACAATTAGGTGTTGTGGGAACTATGGCGGATTAACAAACTAGGTTGCACAAGAGTGATTCAAAACCAATGCGAAAAGCTTTTATTGTATTCTATTTATGTTTAAACGTTTATTAACTGGTGGTATATTGACTTTCCAATTCTTACTTTACTTGAGCCTAGAAAGGTAGATATTAGGAAAAAGAGAATTATAACAAAGGCTTGATCTTTACAATTATTGTATTAACTTGAGTTGTGGTCAAGCAGAGAGTTAAATTTTGGAACATATTGATAACGGCTAGTTTGAAATCGCACGAGACCTAACCCGATGATTGAGTATAGTCATTCAATAGGGACGAACTAGTCATTTGATGAACTCCTAGTTATCAGCTTCCATAAGTAAGCATTGGGATCATCACGCGTATACCCAAAGTAGTTATGAAACTACTGGAACACTCACCCAAGTTATTTTCAATTCTTGATTTAAATCACAATTTTAATTTCTACCATTGTTTTCTTGAAAACCCCCAAATTGGAGGTAACTTACCAACAAGTTCACTTATAGGCGTTAGTCTAGATCTTCCATATTCCTCACAGGGCTTGACCCCAACCTCTTAGTTGGGTTCTTTATTGACAACGTCCGCCCATACTTCGTTAGGAAAGCAGCTTGAGCGTTATTAGTTAGCCAAATTTCTCGAGACTTTTAAACACCTCTAGCGCCCCACTCCATCCATAGAACCAGAGTGTTAGTCAAGTTCCCGGGAGCTTCAAGACCCTTCGGGCGCCCACTCCACCCATAGCACCAAAATGTTGGGAAAATTCCTAAGTCTAGAATGACTGGGCTCCACACCATCCATCTCGCCAAGGTTTTAGTAAAATTCTCATCTCTAAAGCTAAGGAACATGGCGACTCTCGCCATCTATAGCACCAACTTTGGTGCACTTTTCTCGAACACAAGTGTTGGGTGTGCCAAGCTAGCCATAGCCCTGTGCCAACTTTCGCGAACTCTTCTTCTCTTTATACCTAGAGTCATATGGGTCCTTTTTCCTTGGTTTATAGCTTAAAACATCTAAAACATTCATTAGCTCAAAAGACACACGAAAACATGAATTCATACACTTTATAAGGATTATGAACTCAAAACAAGGCAAAATGTGGGTAAAACATGGCAATGGACATAAGAATATGCCCAACATCGAAGTGTTTGGGTCCAAATGGTCAAACTACAAGGGCAATGAAAACAACCACTAACCCTACCGAGAAGCTATAGGGAGCAGAGTTAGTTTGCAATGTCACCCTAATTCCTACATCCACACCATCTACTCGTGCAAACAGCTAAATACAATTGGGAGCGTAATCGCTAAGACGTCATTTTTCGTGCCTCACCTTCACGCATGCATTCACACCAAAGAAACTTTGTTATAGTGTTTAGAAAAGGCATAAGAGAACCAATCGAACATGTTTGCTAAGTAGCTAGGATTTTTTATAAATCGAGTCATCATAGTCAGCTTCCAAAATCGTACAAGAACCTTTATGCTCATGTTAATGACATAGAGGTGAGGGTGAATGACAAAAATAAAGACCTCACGTTGCCATATTTGGCAAGGCTTGTGATGAGCTAAAAAAGGCTCAAGAGGACATTCTAAAATTGCAATAAGAGAGGAAGCCCCAAGATTTCCCGATTCCTGGATTTGAAGAGTCAAAGGATGATGTATCCTTCATTGATTTGTTGGGCGAGTAGCCTAATGCAAATAGAAAATGTCCACGAGATGATGTTAGAGATTAGGAAACTCTATAGGAAGAACAAGCACAAGAAAAGCAAGAAAGAAAAATCTAAGTTGGAGGATTTAAAAACTCTAGGGTAGAAGGGAAAACGTGAATCGATAAGATGCGAGCCCTAGATTGGTGGGGCTCCTTTTAGTTTGGAAGACCCGCGTTGAGGGGCATGTCATAGGGTCCACAGTTTCTTCAGAGTCGTGCACTCTCATCACACCACCTCAAGCTACAATGGCTGCCTCACCCGATCCTTACACGACGCTTCCACCGATGCCATCAAGATGTTATGGGGTTTGCCCACCTAAACATTCATGCCGAATCGGGAGCATAGATCTTCGCTGTGTTTGCCCTACTACTGCCCCACCCTCGCTCAACATCATCGTGGGCATCTACTAGTGCAACCGGCGGTTAGCGCTGCACGCTTCTATGCCCTAGCATCCCATCGTAAGTAGAAGGTATCCCTGACGTGGTTACTATTATGTTACGAGTCTTCCATGTTGATGCTTATGCATTGTTAGATCCAAAATACCTTGTCCTTTCGAAACCTTAAGTAGCCGTACTTTGGAGTCGGGCCCCGATGTCTTGTCGAATTCTTCTTAATTTCTACTCCAATAGGTACCTGGCTATAGCTAGATGGGTGTATAGAGATTTCCTGGCCTTTGGTTCACCATAAGGTCACCTTAGTAGATCTAATAGAGTTAGCCAGTGACCCATTTCTTATGACATTCTCGCATTGATTGGTTGTATGCTTGTTATGCTTCCATTAATTGCAAGACCCTTACCATGAGAATCTTCGATTCGGGTGAGACAATCTTAGAATGGAAAGGTAGTTCGCCTACGCCGTAGGTCGCCTCGTTTCCTACCTCAAGGCCAGGAAGATGATTTCTCAGAGGTTGCATATATCATTTAGTTAGGTTAAGGACGTGAGTCTCAAATCCCGACTATCCGGAATAGCCTTAGGTACGTGAATATCCGTGAGGTCTTTCTTGATGATTTTCCAAGTATTCCTCCCGAGCGGGATATTGATTTTGGTATTGACCTCCTTCCCGATATGCGCCCTATATCTATTCCAATTCTATAGGATGTCTCCAACCGAGCTAAAAGAGTTGAAGGATCGCTTAAAGGATTTTCTAGATAAGGGCTTCATTAGACCGAGCTAGTCTCCATGGGGCGCACCAAGATATTTGTTCGGAAGAAAGATGGTTCCTTACGCAGAGCTGATTATCGAGACAAGCTTGAACAAATTCACTTGCCAAGAATGTGTATTCCTTTACCTATGATCGATGATTTGTTCGACTGCCTTCATGGTGCGAAGTGTTTCTCGAAGGTAGATCTTAGATCCGGGGGTATCATCGCCTCAAAGTTCGGGAGAGTGACATTCCTAAGACGGCACCGAACACGGGATGGTCATTATGAGTTTTTAGTTATGTATTTTGGAATAATGAATGCTCCTACATCTTTTATGGACTTGATAAATAGGGTGTTCAAGCCATATTTGAATATGTTCCTGATCTTGTTCATTGATGACATTTGGTATACTCTGAGCGAGGAGGAGCATGCCGCTCACTTGAGAATAGTGCTTCGCACCCTAAAGGACCTCCAATTGTACACAATAAAGTCACCAGCTGTGAGTTTTGTTGACCCTTGTGGCATTCTAGTAGTCCATGTAGTGTCTAGCAAAGGCATAAAAGAAGACTTGCGTAAAATCGAGGCGATGAAGAATTGGCCCAGACCAATTATTCCTTCGGATATCCGGAGTTTCTTAGGCTTACTGGATACTATTCTGAGGGTTTTTTGGAGGTCTTCAACCACTGCGCCTTGACTAAGTTGACTTAAAAGAAGGTGAAGTTCCAAGGGTCAAGGCTTCAGAGAAAAGTTTCCAAGAGTTGAAAGCTCCGACTCTTACCTCGCCACCCGCATTGACCTTACCCGAGGGTAACAGATATTTCGGTGGTGTATTTGATGCTTCTAGAGTTGGAATTGGGTGTGTGTTAATGCAACTGGGAAGGGTGATAGCTTATACCTCCTCGAAAGCTGAAGCGTGCATGAAAAGAATTACCCGACCCACGATCTTGAATAATACGCGGTGGTGTTTGCATTGAAGATATGGAAGCATTACTTGTATTGGGTCCATGTGAATGTATTTACGGACCATAAGAGCTTGCAATATGTGTTCATACGTATGATCTAAATCTTCGCAAAGGAGGTGGTTGGAGTTACTTAAGGATTATGACATTTAGTGTCCTATACCACCCGAGCAAAGCTAATATGGTTGCGTATGTGCTTAGTAGGCTCAATGGAGAGTGTATCCCATGTGGATGGGGGAAAGAAGGAGTTGGTGAAGGATGTTCGCCGGCTTGGTAAGGTCGGGAGTTAGACTAATTGACTCGACCGATGGCGTGTTGTTGTGCATAATGGGTCGAAATCGTCCTGGTAGCTAATGTTACATCCCAGCAAGATGAGGATCCAATATTGAAGAAATAAAGGAGGCGTAGTCAGAATGTAGAGGTTTTCTCCCAAGGGGGAGATGGTGGCTACGATACCAGAGTCGACTATGTGTTCCATATGTTGATAATTTGAGAGTTAGGATATTGCATGAGGCACATGGTATCAGATATTCTATTCATCAAGGATCCACGAAAATGTATCGGGATTTGCAAGAAATCTATTGGTGGGATGGTATGAAAAGGGATATTGTGGAGTTCGTAGCAAAATGTCCAAACCGATGTGTTAGCAAAAGCCGAGCATCAAAGACCTAGAGGTGTACTTCAGATATTGTCATCCCCACTTGGAAGTGGGAAGAAATAAACAGACTTCATTATAGGTTTACCTCATACTCGCTAGCAATATGACTCCATTTGGATTGTGTTGGATGTGCTGACCAAGGCTGCACACTACCTACCAAAATAAGACCACAAGCCCGAAGACGATTATGCTAAGTTGTATATTCATGAGTTGGTCTGCCTTCATGGAGTGCCTTTGTTCATTATTTCGCATTGAGGTACCCGCCTTACTTTCTCAATTCTGGCGTTTGTTTCAAAAGGGCTCGACCAAGTTACATAACTTTCACCAAACGGATGGCCAAGAAGCATGAACCATTCGGGATTTTGAGGATAAAGTGTTTAGGGAATGTGTGATGGATTTCAAAGGTAGTTGTGATGACACGTCTCTTGATCGAGTTTTATATTAATAGTTACCACTCTAGTATCCGGGATGGCCCCATTCGAGGCTCTCACGGGCGAAGGTCTAGATCTCCCATAGGATGGTTTGAGGTTATGAGGCATCCATGATAGGTCCGGGTGCATGAGGCGATGGTGAAGGTTCAGTTGATAAGGGACCGGCCGAAAACCACTCGTGAGTCATCATAAATCGTATGCCGATTGAGAAGAAGAGAATTGGAGTTTGATGTTGACGATCGGGTGTTTCTAAAGGTATCTCCCATGAAGGGGGTCATGAGCTCTAGTAAGAAAGGTAAACTCGGGCCCCGCTATCTTGGTATGTAAATTGTGTTATGAGAAGAGTTGGTAAGGTGGTGTGGCGAGTTGGATTGCCTCGTGAATTGGCTTCGCCAATTCTCGTTCCTATGTAACGCTTTTGAAAAAGTGCTTGGGTGATCCAAATTTTTGGTGGTTCCTAATACGTTGGTGTGAGAGACAAACTCAATTATGAAGATATTCCGGTTGAAATTCTGGATCGATAAGTTTGGAGGATAAGGAACAAAGAGTAGCTTCGCTAAGGTTTTATGGAGGAATCAACATGTTGAAGGAGCTAGATGGGAGGCAAAAGTGGATATGATGGCTAAATACCTCCATTTGTTCCCTACCGCCGCCCGCTTGAGGTATCAAATTTTATCCCTAAACCTCTATTCAATTTTTTTCGTGTTCTCATGCGAATAAGTTTGTTTTATGATATGAAATGTGTATGATGTCCGAACTCCGACTCGCCCACGTGGTTCTCTTAGGGGGTAGTTGTTCCGCTAGTTTTCAATTTGAAAATCAATGTTTAGCATCTATATATATATGGTGATTTTTGTTTTTAAGTTTTCTTCTTGTTTTTAACATTCGAGGACGAATGATCCCAAGGGGGAGATATTGTTATACCTTGGGAATTCAAGAATCTGACTCCTGGCGGAATCGAGAAAACCGGAAAAAATGCTGCAAACAGCTGCGTAACGGGGTCACCTAATGACTTGTGAAGAGGCTAAATGAGTCATCAAGTGACCCATGGGGAAGGCTTGAGATGTTTGAGGACTCGAGGTCCTCACTTGATGTACACGAGCCATGGTTAGTCACCATGAGTCGTCAAGTCAATCGCTGGTTGGTCCCCGGAAAGTTAGCAAGGTTTATCCAAGCAGACTGACTAGGTGGCATCCGATGAGTCAGTCGTCGCCCTAACGACCCATTAGGTTAGCCGTTACCAAGCCAGTGGAAATTTCTTGAATGATGAGGTAGTGTACTTGACGGGTGATCAAACTATCGTAAGCCCTAAAAGATCTAGTCGTCGTGTCGTTTGTTAGGACCCCTAACAGCTTATTTTCAGGATTTCGCAAGGGCTTTTCCGTAAATCCTAAGTTCTAAGGGCCTATACAATGTCGTTTTGAGCTCGTAATAGAGGGTTTTAAGCTGAGATAAACCCATCTAGGCCATTTTCTTCATGCGTGCAAGGGTGAGAGCTTGAAGGGGAGAAAGTGAGGAGAAATTCAAGGTTTTCAAGGGAAATCTTAGTCGTGGGTAATTAGAAGAGATAAGATCTCTTCAATCCTGTGTATGTAAGGCTATGAGTGGGTGCTTTCTTCCACACCCAAGCCCATTCCCTATTAAATTGTGACTTATTTGTGATGATCAAGTATGGGTTTTCACTCAATTGCATGATTCCTGCATTTCTACTCATGGGTATGATTAGTTTGAGTTGATATTTATTATTTATTTAGCTTGGGCGATTCTATCCTAATTTATTTTACAAAATTGTTTTCTAAAATTGAATCTAGAACACCATGTGTGAGGAGTTCCTATGATAATGTGATGATGAGGGAATAGATGATGAAAAGCATGTTTTCAATCTTACCCGTGATTTTGATGATGTTTTCAAAGAAGGTTAAATAGACCCATGTAGGGGTGAAGTTGCAGAGTCCATGCCGAGTATGAATGTCGCATTTTATTGAATTGATTATATTATTTTCGTTTTTGGAGTGAAACCTCCCAAATTAAAATGTTTTCAAATGATTTGAATGGGTTCAAGCATGATAAGGTTTTGGGAAAGGTTCCTATGTTGATGAAAGTGAAGTGATATTTTTTGAAGGTAGCCTTACCACATGATTTCGAGTTTAGCTCCCACTAATCTTGAGCTTGTGGTATGTGTCATAATAAAGCTTCTCATATGTATGAATTTCATAATTGAGATGTATGTTGTCATTAAGCTTCATTTCATATGATGTTGAGTCTAAGCATACTTTTTCTAAGCTTTGTCGAGATGACATTGTTGAGCTTCATATTTATATAATGTCTAATGCATGCATGATTTCATGATGAGCTTTGTCCATAGACAATGTTGAGCTTCATTTTATACGATGTTGAGTTTATGCATGACTTCATTTTGAGCTTTTTCACTAGACGATGTTGAGAGTTCGAATATTTCATACGATGTAGAGCATTACATGTTTTGGGAGAAGAGTCTAGCACCGATCGGGCGAAGGGTCGACTACCCTATTCCCCGAACTACGTGCCAACGTAGGTTGATTCTATTATATTATTGGGACCTCCCTTGTGAGCCATCCCCGTCCCGGATTGGACCTTGAGCTTGATATCAATATCATGGTATCGCCCATCGTGACCGGCAAGGTTATGGACGACTTACCTTTTGAGTGTGATAGTTGGGACCAGTAAGCTCAATCATGGTATGTCGGTTAATTGACGAGTCTCCCATTGTATATATCATTTGAATTTGCATATCCATTACTCATGATGATTATCTTATGCATGCATGTTGGGAAAGCAAGGTTTGACTCATTGTTCAGCTTTTGATATAAATGTTGTGGGATCTAGCTTTGTCATTCCAGTCACCATGATAATTCTAAACTATGCATGAGCATGTTATGACAAAGTTCGATTTCGCACTTATGCATGTGTTCTTCTACTTACTCTCAAAGTTTATTATATATATGTATGACTAGATTTAGCTGATTTTATTAGTAAAGCAGCTTTACTTATCTCTTTGCATACTCGGTACATTTCACGTACCGACCACATACCTTCTATGTTGTGTCATTTCATGATGTAGACTGGGTTCTCGGGACAGGGCCTCTTCGTAGTCGCCATTAGAGTTAGCATTTGCTTTCTTGGTGAGTCATCATCCTCCAAGGACTAGACTTTCAGCTATTTTGAGCGTACTTTCGCTTTAGTATTTCGAGCTAGTTAAAGGTCCCACGCCAGTCTAAATTAGAGGCTATTCAAACTTAGACATGCATTCAACTCGTATATTAATTATGTTGTTATGTTATTAGACTTCCGTGGAGTTATATTTATGTTTCCTTCATGTTTATTGAACGAGATAGTGAATGCTTATGTCATGGTATGACTTGGGGTCTCTCGGGGTCCCTTGTCCCGTGTCTACGATCCGGGTCCCATTTCGGGTCGTGACAATATGATTACCCAAATAATGTGAATAATCCCTTGATCCCCGATTTTCACCTAATTGACCCATTTATTTCATTAGCCTATTTACCTACCTACATTTTTTTTATCATGAACCTGTTTTTGGCCCCCGGGTCCCTCCTTGAGATATTGTGTACCTCAATTCAGGAAAATCATTATGTTGAGGGGTGGCTATAGTAGGGATACATAAAAAGTTGGGTACGAAAAGTTGAATCTGATGATTGAAAAGAAGTGGGTATGGTGTGGTTGATGAAGAAAATAAAATAAAAGAGAACAAATTTCTAATGAAAAAAAGACAAGAAAATAAAAATAGTGACATTTTGATGAGGAAAAGAGAATCAAAATGAAGATCAAACCCATGAGTTGAGAAGGAAAAAAGAATAAAAGAGAATAAGGGAGAGAAAATAAGAGTTGAGCAAGAGAAATAGTGTAGTGCAAGGAGGGTCAAGTCACTTTATCCATATGTACCATACTGCCCCCAAAGGTTACGAGCCAAGAAAGTCCTATAGTGATCCTAATCAAGTGTCCGAAGAACCTAAAACAATGATAATAAAAGCACAAGCTTATGGTTTCGCATGTGCATTGTTATGATGTTTTTGTGAGAGTGAGTGTCTTATTCTAGTCCCCAAGTAAATACTTTGAATGTGAGTTGGGAATTCTTTATGGTGAGGGCACTAGAAAAGCATTGAATAGTTGGTTGGTTGTTAGATAGCCGTTGTTGGTATATGTAAAGTACTATGTTGATATCATCATGTCATATGTAGATCCTCATGAGTCATTATGTTCAATAAATGCCATATGTTCATGTCCTGTTTTAAAAAAAAGGAGTAGTAAATGTGAAATAATCTATTTTGAGTATAACAACCGTTGTAGTTTATCCCTGAGTTCTTTTGCTTTAATGAGGTGTCTCGGTGTTGCTTGACGACAAACAAATATTCTAAGATGAGGGCTGGATGCATTGAATTTGACAGCTGCATTTGATGCTTAAGGCATGAATGATCTGCCCTTAGCAACTACACAGTAGCTTGATTAAATGGTCAGTTGTACAGAAAATAAACTCAGCAAAGAAATAAAATAAGTTTAAAGACTACTTGATGGTATATCCATGTGTCAATAGTGTGACAGACCGCCATTCCCATCGTCAGTCTAAAAAGTAGCCGAATAAAAGAGGTCAAAGTGATGCCTGTGTGACTGACTTTCACTTCTTCGACGGACCATCAAGTTTGGCATCATCAAGATGCCGATTGAAGGACTCACCGGATAAGGAGGATCTGCCAAGTGATGGACCGTCACCAATGCACTTTCATCAATCTTATTGTCACCAAGATGCGATTTAAGGACACACTAGATAAGGAATGACAATCCAAGTGACAAACCAATACCTTTCCAACAGGACATCAACTTGGGCCTCACTCCGAGAACCGTGGGACTCGATTTTCAATGCAGTTTTGGATTACTCTAGGCTATAAATAATACCGCTAGGTTTATTTTCATTATCATACTTTGAGAGAGAAAATATCGACTTGCACAAGCATTTGAAAGGTTCTTGGAGGAATATTATTGAGTTTTTCTTGAAACTTGTGGTTGAAATTCAAATAATTTTTTAAATCATAAATTTTTTTTTAATGAATATGACTTCGTTATGAATTCATTGAGCATACGTGGGCTAAGTTCTATTTGGGGTGGTTGTGCGATTCATGATAGGATGACGTAATAATGGTGATTGATGTGTGGAAGAGTTTAATGAAATTGTGTGTATTATCAATTCTTTCCGCTTAAGCGATTTCTAATGGTTGCAAACTAGAACAAACCCTAGGTTTGACATGCTTAAATGAGATGTATAAATTTGGATGAAAAGAATTGACAATAGGGATTCAAGGCGTTAACCCTTGTATAATGATTAATGTTGTAATAAGATTAATCAATCTAGGTTAATTATTATAACTCATTGATTATCACTCTTAGTTTGAGAATATAAGATGGACACGAGTTTGAATAGGTTGAGAAATATTTGGATAGAATAATTGAGTTAACAACCTACACATAGCATTAGATGAGTTCGCGCTCATTCACCAAATATCGTTAAGAAAACATGATGACCATAATCCTAGTTTAACTTTTTCTTACATTCAATAGTTATAAATTATAGCTTGTGTTTCTTGCATCTGACTGATAGTAAATCAAAACACCTTTCCAAACCCCGCTTTTACGAAAATAATTCGACTAAAGGCAAATACTCATATAAGACTTAGTTTTCACCATATTCCCTAGGGGATTCAACCCCAATCTTGTTAGGTTCTACATTTGAAATTGATCGCGTTATAATTCTTATCATAAAGGTGTAATTTGGGCGTATCACACTCTTCAAGATTTGTAGTAATAATAATGTGCAAAGTATTGCTCTCTCCTAGAAATGCATATTTCGTATATGAAGGCGCAGCCTTGAGCTCTAAAACTAGAGGCCTTCTCAATTGAAGGTTTTACTGAGAAGTCGTATGATTTATCAAAATCGAGGTCTAACTTCTTGTCACGACCCGAGAGTACACCCTGGACGTAACATGGGACAAGGGACCCGAGAGACCCTAAGTCAACCCACATGATATAAGCATTTACTATCTCATTCAATAAACATGAAGAAAACACAAATATAACTCCATGGAATCTCTAGCATAACAACATAATAAACATCCGATTTGAATGCATGTCTAAGTCTCGACAGCTTAATCTCGGACGAGCCGATGGGACAATACCCCAACTAACTCCGTAAAATACCGAACCGAAAGTACGCTCAAAACAACCGAAAGTATAGTCCCTGAGGATGATGACTCATCAAGCAAGCAAATGCTAACTTTGATAAGCGGCTACGGCTAAACTCGAGGTCCTCGATCCCCGCATCATGAAATGATGCAAAATAGAAAGTATGCGATCGCACGTAGAATGTACCGAGTATGCAAGGTAAGTAAAATCGTTTGAGCAATAATAGCGTTTCAAAAATTCATACATATATGATACTTTTTAAGGATAAGAAACAATTACAAGTATTCATTATGAAATCATTCTTAGTTAATACATGGTCATGCATGGATTTAGAACATCATGACTAAATTGACTAACTCAAAGCTAAATCATAACAGCTTATATCAAAATCCGAACAATGAGTCAAACCTTGCTTTTGAAACATGCATGCATAAGATAATCAACATGAGTAAATGGGTATGCAAACTTGAATGATATAGACAAAGGGGAGACTCCGCGCTAACCGATACCACAATAGAGCTTATGTGGTCCCGACTATTACACTCAAGTGGGCGTAGCCTTCCATAACCTTGCAAGGGCTACTGATGATACCATGATATCGATATCAAGCTCAAAGGGCCAATCGGTCCAAGGATAGCTCACAGGGGATGTCCCAATAATATAATAGAATCCAATACATTAAGCAGAAGTTCTGAGCATAGGGCAGTAGACCCCAGCTCGCCCGGTGCCAGACTCTTCTCCCAAAACATGCACTCTCTACATCGTATAAATACGAAGCTCAACATAGTCTAGTGATGAAGCTAAACATGAAATCATGCATAAACTTAACTTCATATGAAATGAAGCTCAATATTGTCTATTGACAAAGCTCATTATGAAATCATGCATAAACTCAACATTGTATGAAACGAAGCTCAACATTGTCTATTGAAAAAGCTCATTATGAAATCATGCATAAACTCAACATCGTATGAACCGAAGCTCAACATTGTCTATTGACAAAGCTCATTATCAAATCATGCATGCATTAGACATCATATGGATATGAAGCTCAAACACCTCATCTCGACAAAAGCTTAGAATATAATCATGTTTAAACTCAACATCATGTAGTGAAGCTTAATGACGACATACATCTCAATTATGAATTCATGCATATGAGAAGCTTTAATACGATACATACCACAAGCTCAAAGAATAATGGGAGAATTTACTCCAAAAATCATGTGGTAAGCCTACTTTAGAACTATCACTTCATCATCATCAATATAAGGGCCTTGCCCGAAACCTTATCATGCTTGAACTCGTACAATTTATTTGGAAACATTGTAATTTGGGATATTTCACCCAAAACGTAAGTAATAACGTCATTGCACGAAAATTATCATTCATACTCAACATTGGGCACTACCCAAATCTTCATCATACATGGGTCTATTTGATCTTCATTAAAAACATCATCTAAATCATGGGTAAGGTTGGCAATATGCTTTTCATCATCTACTCCATCATCATCACATCATATAAGAAACTCCCCACACATAGGAGTTTTAGATTCAATTTTTAGAAAACAATTTAAAGAAATTAAGTTAGAATCTTCCCAAGCTCAATAAATCATCAATATCGACTCAATTAATCATACCCATGAGTAGAAGTAAGAATCATGCAATTGAATGAAACCCATACTTGATCATCACAAATTAGTCACAAATTGATAAGGAAATGGGCTTGGGTGTGGAAGAAAGCACCCACTCATAGCCTTACATACCTGGAATGAAGAATCCAAACTCTTCCTAATTTCCAAATTCTCGAGATTTCCCTTGAAAACCTTGGAAATTCTCCTCACTTTCTTCCCTTCAAGCTCACCCTTGCATGCATGAATAAAATGGCCTGATGGGTCTTTCTCACTTAAAACCTCACGAGCTAAACGATATAGTATAGGCCCTTGTGAACTTAGGAATTAATGGAAAATCCCTTTTACCGAAATTGTTGAAAATAACTCTGCTAGGTCCTAATCGGCGACTGATAAACTGCTTACTTCAGGCACACGACCGCTAGTTCACCCATCAAGTACAATCGCCTCACTATTCCATGAAAATTCAACTAGTCAAGGACAGCCTCTTCCAATGGGTCATTAGGACTGACGATGACTCGTTAGTACCACCACATACACCAGATAAGCTTTATTATCCTTCTCTAGGACCACCCCAAGACGATGACGACTGCGGGTGTATGACCACGAGTCGTTACATAGCCCGTGTCGAGTCCTCGTTTCATCTCTGTGCCTTTCCCACGAAAAAGTCACCCGACGACTCGTTATGGCCTCCCTCACGAGTCGTTAAGTGACCGCTCGCAACCTCGTAATATTTTCTAGTTTTCTCCTAATTCACTCGGGTCTAATTTTTGAACTCCCGAGGTATAACACTTCTTTGGTATGAAATTGTAGGACCCCATTCCAACAAGTGCATTGACCATTTCCTACTCTTGGATATCATCCCCTTGACGCCGTCACCGCTCGCGTGCCTCAACTCTACGCTCCCTCAAGGGGCACTAGTGGCCTCTCATCATAAATAGAGTTGATCATCGAGACCACTCTCATATCATTGGTTTGCTTAGTTGACAAGCCATATAAAAAATAACCTCTATATTATTTAATCTAACTTCAATTGTCCACCCCCATGTCAACAAGTGCTCGTATGGTGGCAAGGAATGGTTTCCAATGATGAGACCTCAAAATCCACTTCGTAGTCCAAGATCACAAAGTCTCAAGAAATATGTACCCACCTTTACCAATACATCATATAAGATAACCACAGGCTTTTCTACCGTGTGATCCACCATAAGTAGCCACATTGACATCGATGAGGGGTCTCTCAAGTTCAATCGCTTAAATACTACTAACGCATCAAGTTTATGCTAGTCTACCACACAAAAGACCTTTGCAAAAGTTGAAAGCCCCTATAGTACATGGAATTGTAAAAGCACTTCTGTATCCTCCCTCTTCCGCACAAGGGTCCGTAGCTTGATTGCACTACAATGGTGCAAATTATCGACCGGCTCGAAGCTTACACACCTTTTTTCTAGTCACCAAGTCTTATATAGATTTTGTATAGCCAAGCATATGCTCAAGTTCCTCGACTAGGAGAATATTTACTGAAAGTTGCTTCAAGATGGAGATGAACTTGTGAAATTTCCCATCGTCCACCTTCTTCTTTATTCTCTAAGGGAAAGGTGGAGGAGGTCTAGAATGGGCTTCACCCGAGGGACCTCCATATCCTCTTCGTTGAAACGTATCCTTTTCAGCAACTAGAGATCAAGTTTACCGCACCATCTTCATATCAACTTCTTCAAATTCAAAGAAAGGTCCTCTACTAACCATTGTCGGGCCAAGCAACATCAACTACATTATGCATAGGTGATCATTTGTTGCTTTTCCACTCCTACTAGTTATAGCTATGCAATGACAATCATTCTTTGAGTTTTGGATCATGTTACTAGGTAGTGTAACCTTTTTATTTTGGTTCGGTGCGACATCCGGCCCAACTATTGCTCAGTCCGTTTAAGTACCATGGCATACGACTCAACTCTCTCGATTCATTCCAAGCTTATATCTCCTCAAATGTCCTTTCAAATGATCATCGCTGACTTCACGCTTAACAATTTACTATCCGTCCTTTAATTCTCAGGTCCTAAAATCTCGCCCTCACGGCCTTTGAGGGTCATATAAGCCACTTCAATCATTATGGTACCCTTCCTTCTTCTCCAAATATCATCCCGGTCTTATCCTTGTTGTTATCCGTGTACCCTACATGGTTGTAGTTGTCCTGTATTGGTTCCAACTTTAATTCCTGTGGTCTTCTAGCTTAATTCTGTGGCCTTGGATCCAAGAGTCTTGATGTTAGGACCCCTTGGGCATTGGCCCGAAACCCACCACCTCGGATTATCCAAGTAGTTTGCTTCCTCCTCAAAATCGGAGTTTTCATAACCCATCTCCTTATCTTGAGCTCCAAACCGCATTAACCTTTGAGTTCCAATATGCTTTGTGAGCAAGTCAATAGAATTTTTCATGTTCTATATCCCGATCACATTCCTCTTCTTCTCGTTGCTCCACGCCATCCCTATTGCATATGTTCCCACGGATACATCGGCTTCTCTCGGTATGCGAGGCCCCGTTTGTTTTGGTCATATGATCAAGTATCATTATCGCTTCATCCTATATGTGACTCATCAAAGCTCCCTCTACTACTATATATGTTACTCATGATAGCTGCTATTCAAGGATCTTTAGAATATCTCCAACAAGCTCTCATTTGAAATCCTGTGATTTGGGCACTTGTTCGCCTTCTTATCGAACCGCCGCCATGTCTTATAAAGTGCCTCCCTCTTGAGTTGTCAAAAATTATATATCTCATAATTGGATGCCGCAACATCATAGATGGTGGGAAGAACCTTTCTAAAGGCATGTTTCACCCTATTCAATTGGTGATAGAGTCATTTGGTAACTCAACAACCATAGAGTGGCTTCACCACCAGAGAGAATGGAAAGAGTCATAACCTGATGGCATCTGCACCCGCACCTAAGCCTTAGGTAACTCCACGTAGTTTGGGTAGAGATTGCTATCAACAAGATCACAGCTATACACTGTCAATGACATCTGGAATAGGACCCTGTGATCAGACACGGGACCTAAAACCACGAATCGCTCCAAGTCAACCCATGGAATGTGCACAAAGAACTCAAGAGCATAAATTAAAATGGAAATCGATCACTTAAACATGAATATAAGTGAAAGTATGAATAACATAAAAGTATAACAAACGATAACATCACAATGCTAAATCTCAAAGCCGAACATACTAGTCTATATCCGATAAACCTCTACTATCTATTGAGATGCCTCGGGACAAACCCCCATCTATCTCAAAGTATAAAACAAAATTGACAAGATCAAATTAACTAAATGAAGGTCCCCCGAGATGACGACCACCCAACAAAGGCTAACTGGATTGAAAGGGAAGTGAGCTATTGCGAGACTAAGTTGATCACTTGAACCTATATCATGAAACGATATAGCATGCAGTAAGTTGTTTATCATAACCGAACATAGTGACCCAAGATTTAGAAATAGAAATCATATGACTTGTTATAGCCGAAATCGTAGCAAAAGCTCATAAACCGATCAATGGGTCAAATCTTCTCAGAAACATAATATCATAAAATATGAACATGAGTAATTTAAAACATGAAGAACAATGTAAGACTCATCAAAACCGAAACCATCATGATAGAGCTTACGTGATTCCCAACTATCATACTCAAGTAGGCGTGAGCCATCCGAATCCTGTTAGGGATAAGGACGCTACCATGATATCGATATCAAGATAAGGCCCTTAGGCAGGGGTAAAACTCTCTTGAGAGGTCCCAAACATGTATACATAATGTCACGCTCTACCTGTGAGGCATAATCGGCACTTACACTCACCTTGGAACCTAGGAAGCCGACTCCGGGTCAAGTATATGCACCTCAAAGCTTGCCAAAGAACTTAAAATCAAGAAAACAAATAGCTATATCTCGGCATTAAACACATCCTCGTGCCGACAAGGCCACATAGCAAACCTATAAAGAAACAATCCAACCTTACAAAGAATCATAAAAATAAAAGGATCCTATGCGGCCGACAAGATCACCATGCTATCTAAGTCATAAAAAGGAAAACAGCAATACATGCATACTATAGCCAACAAGGCCGCTAACCGATAGGTAACCAGGGCCCCACATGGATAACATGCAAAAATAGAAATCATAGGCCCCATATGGCCAACAACTATAAATTGTGTCAGTAAGCCCCTAAGAGTGGAATAGTGGTCTAGATAGGGCCTCGATCTACCCAAAAGCTGTACAACAAAATATCAAACCTTTTTATTTGTCAACTCTAGATAGAAGGAGATGACCTGACCGCTAACCCCGATGATCGTTAAGGAGGTCCCGAAACACGCTTCCGTCCGCACCCGTAGGGAAAGTATGCAAAATGTAATCTACAGATGGGCTTGCGTACAATATGTATCGAATACGTAAGGCAAGAATAAAAATAACTAAATAGAACCGACAAAAGAACTGAAAGCAATCAATAAGAAGGATAAGAGTTTCAACCGGGCAGACTCACACTCAAGTATAGCTAATAAGTGACTATACAAACAAGAACCTTAACTTGTCCTCATAATCCTCGGGAAGGTAAAATCAGCACAATATAACCTACCCGGACTCCCCTGGGCTCGGCAAGTACAAGCTTTAATCCTATATACCCTAACATAATTAGTATGATTCAACAGGTAATTATAGCCAACCTACTTGGCCTCTCGGGTTCTAAACCGAGCCCGTTGGGCTACCGTAATCGTGTCTCGAGCCTCTAGGGTTTTCGTGACGCACTCCCCGGCCTACAAGGCTCGGCTGCAGGGTCGCAATGTCATTATGGCATAAAATAAATCCATTGGTGTAATTTATTACATCATGCAGGCCCGAATATAGTCCTTTCAAACATCATATAGCCTATCTAAGCGATCTATAGCCCCGTAGGCAATGACACATCTTAACAACCCCGAGGTTGGTTGGACGGAAGGCTATACTATGTCAATCCTAACCGAAATACAACACTTTAATCTCAAATCTATCAATACAATGACCAAAATATATATATGTTTCAACTTACTTACAAAGACATAGGTCAGTTACTATACAACAGAATAACTTGTCAAGAGGTTAGCTCAATATACCTCAATTGTCGATTTCGTCACCCAAACAGCTCCAATCTAAAGCCGGTATTTTCTCCAATTTTCAACCCTTATGCCGAGAGAATACGCTATTTTCAATAATAGGGAAACGACTAAACACAATATCTTTCAAAAACATCAACTACAACTCAAACTTCATCCACCGACCGAAAACTTACAAATTCCTAAGAGTTTAGAAGGTATGAACACTTGTTGCATTGTACTATAGCCGCTTAGGACTCCAATTAGGAAGTGATTTCACAACTTTTATTTTGGTGGTACTCCCCGACATTCCCAACAAAATTGCAAGAAATAACTCAGAGGGACATTCTTCAGGGGAGGCTTGGAACTCATTATCCAAAATGAATTTTCAATTAGACTTGAGCTAGTGGCATAATTTAGCTTAAAATCTCATGAACCAAAGAGTTCACGCTCTCTCTCTTTTATCTTGGGAATATTGAAAGTTATTTAATTAAACAAGGAGCTTTTAGTATATAAGGTGGTATGAAATGCATCAGCTACAACATGTGCCATGGGTGCGACTGTGCGCCCATGGCAACAAAGGCAAGCATGGCACGGCTTGGGTGCGCCCAGCCTCCGGCCCCGCCCCTCCTCGCTCACCCGACAACGTGCTCGTACACTCCTCCCGCGAGCCCTTTCCTCATGCGTCGACTCCAAAACTCTCAACATATGTACGAGACGATTGATTAAATGATAGAAACTTATGTGGTGTAACACATATATCTACGTTGCGCATAGTTGTGAGACCAAAACATCGACCCAAGCTCTATCGCCATAAGACTACTCGAAAGCATAGTGCTCACATTATTTTTCAACAAAGATAAAATCATCAGCTACATGCATAGTGCTCACATCATTTCTCAACGAACCTTAAAACATAATTACATGCATATTCTAAACTCGAATATCGAGAGTCTTGACTCCAAAACATATCATAAGAAGCAGTGACTGGGAGTCTTGTCTATAAAATCATAAGATAAGTCGGGTCTTATTTGCCTTGGCTAAATCATAAAAAAACATACTTAACTTGTATAGGCTTGCCGAAATCATAAAATAATGCATACTTGAATAGACTTCACAAATCAAAATCCCGGGATTCATACATGTGAAGTTCATAACCTTCGGCTCATCCTAAGTAGATATCTCAAAGATACTTGAAATCGTGAATCATAAGCTTGACTTTTCTTAAAACTTGCATAATAGGCCATAACTCTCTAATAACTTGAAATTATAAATTTATAATCAATTTGTGATAAATCTACCCATTAGACTGGTACTTTACTAACCTGAGGGAATTTAGACCTATAAACATAACATGGATAATTTACAAATTGGGTTGAAACCTGTAAATCAATACACTTGATTTAAAAATTTAAATCATGAACTTGAGGAGAAATTTGGGCATGAGGGTGAGAGGAAACCCTTATTCATATCCCGACATACCTAGGTAAATTGATCTTCAAACTAGCCTTGAAAGCCCAAGAGAATTGGGGAAGGAATTGGGGAGAATTCTAGCTTGATCTTAAAGAGGGATCTCAACAACTTGCATGCAGGGGAGTCTAATGACTTAGATATCAGGGGCAAAACAATAAGTAAAAACACTCCTTTTGGCTTAAAACAAGTCAGCCATTAGGAAGCTAGAGCTTGTGGAAATTATGAAAATACTCCTTAATGATTCGCTTGGAAAATGAACCCACCAAGAATATATGACCCGTACTACAAGTCGCCCATCAACCTACGACTCATGGTTTTCCCTAGCTAGCCCATTTTCTCTAACTCTCTGATTATTTACACAACACGTAGTTCCCTACTACGAGTCATACAATCACTGCATGACCAACACTGGAAACTCGTGGTGTGGACTCGTGGCCTGGTGAGTGAGCCCCGAACTTTTACCATGATTCTTCCTACGACCCGTACCAGCCTACTACGAGTCAGACGCAGTCGTATCGAGAGAGAATTGCGTACCTCGTCAACATATACAACTTCCCAAATCTAGTCTTAGAAATCTTTGGGGTGTTAGATTATCTCCCCCTTGGAAGCATTCATCCTCGAATGTAGATTAAGCATAACAAAGGCTAGGGAAAGAACCAATCCCAAAACCGAACAACTGTAGCTGAAAACTGACGGAAAGACTAACTCCTAGCCGATACACATGATCAACCGAATTCATGAAACATACATACATGCAATGACACGAAAGGAACTTATAGGCATGAACTTGACATGAAACTAAATAGAGTACTAAGGACGAAATTGATACCGCATGTTGGAACTGAGAGGTCCACTGAGGGAAGAGATGCGGGTAACTAGTCATCAAGTCTTCTTCTAGCTTTCCCATGTAGCTCCTCACCAAGTTGATTCCTCCACATCACCTTCACTTAAGCTACTTCCTTGTTTCTCAACTTCGAACCCGACGTTCAAGGATCTCAACCAACCTTCTCATAGGTAAGGCTATCATTCACACCTATGCTTTTCCTTACTAGAACAACTAAGGTCGGGTCACCTATGTAATTCCTTTAATAGTGATATATGAAAAACTCTGATCGCACCCAAAGCTAACTCGATGGTAGCTCTAACTCATATGCCACTTTGCCGACTCACCTCAAAAATCCTTTAAGGGTCTGTATTTATATCGTGGACTAAGCTACCCTTTCTTCCCGAATCTCATAACCCCTTCATGGATGACAGAACTTCATAAATACTCCAATCATCAACCTCAAACTCAAGATCTCTCTCCGTCTAACATCCGCATAATATTTCGACGACTCTAAGCCATTTTTAAGCCTTTCTCTACTAATCAGACTTTCTCCATGGCCTCATGAACCGAATATGGCCCTATCAATGTAGCCTCACCTACCTTAAACCATCTCGATAGGTGATCTATATCTCTCCCATAAAGAGCCTCAAATAGAGCTATCTAAATGCTTGAGTGATAACCGTTATTGTAAGCAAACTCAATGAGAGCAAGTGGTCACTAACTACCCCCGAAATCGATCACAAATGCTCTGAATATATCCTCGGCCCGAATGGTCCATTCGGCCTAACCATCTCTGGGTGAGAAGCAGGTAAGCTTTATGTGAGTACCAAGACCCTTTTAAAACATTCTCACAAATTGAGAGGTAAACTGAGTAACCCTATCTGAGATGATGGAAAAAGGAACTCCACGAAACCGAACTACCTCCCGAATGTACAATCTAGCATAGTCCTCTTCTAAATCGTAGTTTCAATTCGCGCAAGAAAATGAGATAATTTGGTCAACCCGTCCACAATCACCCATAGAGTCATACTGTCAGGTACAAGGCAATCCTATAATAAAGTCCATATTGGTCTCTTCCAACTTTCAAGGTGGAATACTAATATCCCGAAGTATAAATTCCCAAGGTCTCGATGCCGAACCTTCACACTACCGGCAATCTGACACTAAGCCACATTAACCCGCTATGTCATTCTTCATACCATTCCACCAATAGATTCCGTGAGATCACGAATTATCTTAGTCGCATCCTGGGTGGATAGAATATTGAGAGCAATGAGCCTCGCTCAACATCCACTCTCTCAAGTCATCAATGATGGCACACAAAACACGACCTAATATCATAGTACACTATCTCCCTTGGGAGAAAAACCTCCACTTTATAACTTCGACCGTCTCTTCAACTTAACAACATAGAATCCTATCTGCTCGCCTTGACCTTGCTCACCAATGAAGATTCTCGACTCCATTCGAATAATTACACCGCCATCCGTTGAATTTGTAAGGCGAACCCCAAACGAGCAAGCCTATGGATATCCTTTACCAATTCCTTCCTCCCTTCTCCACACATGAGACACACTCTCCATGAGATAGCCTTCTAAGAGCATCTCCTACTACATTAGTCTTTCCCCATTTATTAAAGGACACTCTTGTCATAGTCCTTGAGAAGTTCTAGAAATCTCCTTGTCGCACCAGTCCTTCGAGTGAACACATATGAAGGCTCTTGTGGTCTCGTGAACACATCCCACATGCACCCCATAAGTAACAATGCCTCCAAATCTTCAATGCTAACAAAACAAGAGCTCAACCCAGGTCATGCTTCTGCAATTCTTCCTCATGAGTCTTAAGTCATCAGAGGCATATGCAAAGGAGTTTACCATGTTGCATCAACACACAACCAAGAACAATACTAGAGGCATCACAATATACCATGAAGCCATTTGTGCCCTCCAATTGGGTCAATACTGGGCCGAAGTGAGTCCGCCTTTAACTTCTAAAACCTCTTCTCACAAGCATGCGACCACCGAAATTTCAACCTCCTCTCGAAATCCCTCAACGTATCTCCCGTAGTGTAGCTAGCTAAACCCAAAATCTCCTAATATCCAAAGGAATAACTGATCTAGGCCAATTCTTCCCCGCAGATCTATCTTTGAGAGTCCACCTGCAGACCCTCTCCGCACACCCATGTCCCAAAAAATGCTACTGAAAGTGCAAACAAAAATCACACCGTTGAATTTAAACATACATTGGCGATCCTTGAGAGTCTATAACACAATATCCAAATGAATGGCATGATCCTCCCTGTTCCGATAGTATATGAGAATATCATCTAAGATTGGAGTCACCGATCGGGAGTAGGGACTGAGAACGATTTTGACAATATCTTGGGACAGACGCAAAACTAACAAAGAACATAAGGAGTTACAAAGATAAGGTAGCCTCTCGGATCTAACAATGCATACACATCAAGATGGAATACTCATAACATACCAAAGGACTATATAGGAGAGACCTCCTACTCATAACGAGATGATAGTGCATAAAATCTATTACACCCCGTAAGTTTCTAACATTTAGTCGGCCTATTCGTATGTTGTTTGAAAGTTTTAGAGTGTCATATGTACAAGGAAAGGGCCCCGGGAAAGGACGAATGAGTGAAAAGTCGGATTTCATGGCGTGAGGCCGAACTAAGTGGCACGGAGCAACCCCTCCACATTACCCAAAGTAGCAAAAAGCAGACTGGCGCGATCTACAGAGTGCCACATTTCCTTGTCCACCGCCTCTCAAGTATATATAAGTTTCATCCTTTGATTTTAAGTCATTTTCAATTTATACACGTCCGTACCCGAGGGAGTATGAAGAATCCAAGTAAAATCATCCGATTACGCCCGCTAAACGCCGTCCAAATCCAAAATAACTTTAAGATCAAGCATCAGTCAGAGAACATTGCCGCGAAAGGTTTTCGAAAAATTTATTCTCGCACCGTCGTCCCGCCGAGCCATAGTTGGTGGAATTGTTTCAAACAAGTGTCAATACGATCATAGACTTAAAGTAAGCGTTTCTCCCTTCTAGACACCCGAGAAATTATGAGTTTTCAATCATCTTTCGATAGGTTGAAATATAGTTACTATAAATATATAAAGTTATCATTTTCTGGAATTCTGAGAACGGTTGTCCCTATTCTTCTATTAATATAATTACGCTGAGAAGAACAGTTGAACACGAGCCGATACTCACCGCTAGTCGAAACGGCGAATAAGGTATGTAAGGCTTAACTCCTACAGAGGGTCCACACGCATTTAGTGACTGGCCGCACCTCCCAGCCTGGCTCTTGTGGAGGTATTCAGTACGTAGTGTCAGAGAGGGCCAATTTCATATAGAATTGCCTATAAGATTAAGAATAGCCTGTACGCAATATAGATCCGAGTGGATTCGCATAAGGCCTAAGGAGTCGTAGTATCGCTAGTACAAGTTAACCACAAGTTAAGGAGATCGCAAGCTCCCTATGAAGGACCAGGTGCTGATCGCGTAGAAGCAAGTTTGACCAAGACCCACTCCCTTATAGTTGTTTAATTAGAAGAATAAAGTAGTTAGTCATCCGTAACCCCATAGTTATTCATGAGTTATAGATGTCTCAATAGGACATTCGTATATTGTTAGGCCACTTCAAACACGCTTCATTCATCCTGCATCATTAGAGATCATGATCACTATCAGATCCTCTCGATCAAATACGGGTGTACGGCATGCCCGCAGACAAACTCATACAGACATCGCAGTATGCAGTAGTATTGGTCAATATGAGGGGTCTAGCCAGATACGCCTTATACGTATAGATTGATGTGTTCGTAAAGCACTGGCTGGGGTTGCCCTCACTTAGAAGCTCTTCCATGACCGCCTGGTGGTTGTCGCCGCCCGCCGTGGGAGATAGCGCCTACTTAGCGGCTTGCCGTCCGCAAGTGGGACGAAGATAGGGATCCGCATCACATAGTTTCCGTGGTTGGCCTATACACACCCCCGCCGAGCGTTTACGCCCGGGATGTAGATATCGAGTCCTACTTTGACTCACACAACTACGCTCAAAGCCAAGCGCCCGGCCCAGACCCAGACCAGGTTGGCTATAGTACCGAGAGTTGTAGAAACCTCGGTAGGGTATATAGATTGAGATGTGCTCGCCAGACTTATGGGGGCTTGAACGGTTAATTGTAATACTAATTGTACCTCCCACTATGGGGTCCAGGTGGAGTTCTTGCATGAATTCTTTTCTCAAGCAATGAGTATAAATGTAAAAGTATGCGCCTTAGCTATGTACATGTAGTGTCAATTAGATGACATGAATCGCCAGGCGAAGGTTAATCTTTTCATCTCTTCTTTTTATTTACTTCTAATCCTATTCGAAATTTATCTATTGCCTTACATACTCAAGGCATATTGTACGACACCCTTCCCTACCCGCCGCATTACTTGCCTCGCAGTACGTATAGACGAGGAGTGTGTCCCTCGTAGTTCCGCTAGCTGCACGGAACCGTCGCCTCCCTTCCAAGGCTTGTGATAGAGGTTTATTCCTTTTATTTGTACATATGGGTAGGCTCCAAGCTTTGTCCCAACCATCTTATTACTCCTAGAGGCTTGCATTGTGTTACTTCCCTATGGTTAGATGATATCGGCCATGTGGGGCCCATATGTTTTAGATCACGTGCATTGGCCGTGTGGGGCCCCGTTTAGTCAAGTGATTGCGGCCTTGTCGGCCCGCATAGAACTCCCTATGATTGTTTTTCTCTAGTTAGTTGTTTACTTTCCACAGTGGCCGTAGGCCTTGGTTTGGCCGGGGGTTGTATTTATAGCCGCTATATAGCCTCGCACCAAATGTTCTTTGCTCGGCCACTGCCAGCTTAGATCCTAGTAGGGTACTGTGTGCCGCTCATGCCTCCCAAGGTGGGGCGGACAAACTTGGTATCAAAGGTGTCGTATCCTGTGGAGTCCGTAAGCCATGTTAAGTAGAGTCTTGTCTATGGATGTGTTGTGCACCACATACTATAGGCAGAGGCTGCAAGGCATGACATGATGGTTACTCTTCTTCTTTCTCTCGTGATCGTTCTATAGAGTAAAGTTTTATAGGGCTTCGAGTCCCCAAGTTTTCCTTTGTTATGTCTGTTTAGGTGTAATGTTTTAATATAGCATGTGACACTAGCCGCTTGCAAGATAACTACAAATGCACGAGAAGGTATCGAAGACACTACAATTGGGAGATAGTCAGCCAAGGACGGAGTGGATGCTCTGATCTCTCCAATATTCTCCCGAGGTACTGTGAACTCACACTGTGACACATCTACCAGCACCGTCTACCATTTTTTATAACCTCGTAGTAGGAAGTCGTGAGTATAGCGTATATACTAGTCTAATTTATCTCGTTAGATATACAAGATTTGGTCAAGACAATGCTAATATTAGATTACTCGATGGATGTGAGAAAGAGAGGAAATGCAGATTCCCACCTCCATCCTTTCGAATGTTGTGCAATTCCATATTCCCATTTCATTGCGGTAAGAAAAGGCTATTCCTACCCTAGTTTTAATTCCGCGATAGCAAAGGGCTTAAGAATTGAGGTGATGTTGCCCTGAGTAAATAGTGTTTAATGTTGGATTTGTTGACCTTAAAGTGTTAGGAAATAGTGGAGACCCCAATGTTTATGTAAGCGTCCGTACCTTCACGCGTAATAAGTCGTAAAAGCAGTAAGACTACTGTGTTATCAAGTGTGTAAGAAATCATCAAAGGATAAACTCCCAAAGAATAGTCAAGTTCAAGTCGAAAAGACCGAATCCGTCGTAGCATGCTAATGAAGGCAGTAATATGCCCGCAAGATAATGGTCATTATCTTAGTTTTTGATATCAAAAGACAAAGGAGGTCATATGACTAAAATGGGTCCGACTGCAAGCCGTAAGAAGTATAGGCCGAGACCTAGCCCGAATCCTTTATCGACAAAGGTAAGGCAGTACCATGAACCCCGTGAGATCCTTAAGGAAGGTAAGGGAAAAGCACGAATACCATACTTTGGGGGAAATAAAAATCACCTCCAGGTTGATAGAACATCGCATATAGAGGACTGGGCCTCTGCCAACAGCTAAAGACAAAGAAGGCTATAGCCTGTAATGCTGCGGCACGCCCGCCTGCGGAAGGTGCGAGAGGCCACACCAGACTCTAATCTAGTGCTTGAAAAACAAGGCCCAAGCAGATGTGGGCTATCTGCCTTTAATATAACAACAAGCAAGGTCACAAGGTTCGAATGTTGACCTCACGCTCTAAAGGTGGCGGAACTTCAAATAGTGGACCATAGCTAAGGTGCATGTGCTCGTTGTTCTTAATTTAACGAAAATGCAATGAGATCGTACGAGAGGACAGGAGATATCATTAAATCATAGAAGCAGCCCCAAAGGACAGCCATTTAAAAGGTGAAATAGTAGGAACCGAGCTATCTCGATAAGAGATGGTCGTGTTCGCAAGGGAGTGGAGAGTAATTACAAGGAATAGCGCCACAGGGTTATCTCACACCAAGTGTAGCCTCGACCTTATTTGAGTCAGATATAATAAGACCAATGAGGTCAATTAATGCCTAACCAGATGAGATTATGTCGTCACTAAGACTTATGCCAAGTTAAATACCCAGAAGTCGTGTGGAGCCCCAAAGGTTTGATAAACTCCGATAGAGGGGCGCACTACGACTAAATTTAGAAAGGATGTTAGAACAGATTTATGACACATGTTAACTTAAGCATGGCTCGTGACCCTAACCGGGTGGCTAAGAGAATATACAACTCAAACTCTCGAGGCCCACTATAAATGGAAGTGGGAGCCTTTGGGATGATAACTTCGTATAGAGAAAACCTCGGGGCATGTTAAAATGAGCAAGGAAAAGGTAAAGCTTATTAGGGAACACCGCTAACCACTCGAGCCACTAGAAATCTTATGGGCCGATGTGCGGTAGAGAAACCTAGAGTTTAATGCGGGTGACTAGGTATTCCCGAAGGCTCTCACCGAGCTCAACTCCGAGGCTTCATTGGGCCTTAATGATTCTCCGAAGGATAGCCAAGTGTCTTATGAATTGGATTTACCTGCATCAGGAATCTATTCACCCAACTTTTTTCAATCAATTAATGCTGAGGAAGTGCATAGAGATCCCTCCTGGATTGTCCTGGGCCAAAGACGTCCAAATCACCGAGGAGTTAGCTTATGAAGAAGTCTAAAAGAGCTATACTAGACCTACAGATCCGCAGACTAAGAACTAAAGATGTTGCTTCCGTTAGCATTATGGCGGAATAAGAACCGAGAGGAGATGACCCGGGATGCGAAGACGATATGAAAACCATATATCCTTAGTTATTTCGTACTTAGTCGATTATGCAGTTTAGAGGTATGTTGTTGTTGTTGTTTCAATAAGTTGCATGTATATACATGTATATGTAAGATAATTGATTTTAGCCTATTGTAAATGAAAGCTATAGTATTATGTGAAGTGACTGTATAGGACTTTCCTAGGTTGGTTTTGACAGTCCATATTACAGGGGAGAATCCGCCAATTTTTCGTAAAAGTAATTGCAAGGTTAAGGTTCGTGTAAAGGGGGTTAACATTCGAGGATGAATGTTCTTAAAGGGAGGAGGATGTTACACTTACAAGTTTCTAACGTTTAGTCGCCTATTCGTACGTTGTTTCAGAGTTTGGGGAGTGTCATACGATGAGAAAGGACCGGGGGAAAGGCCGAATGAGTGCAAGTCGATTTCACGGTAGGAGAGGCCGAACCAAGTTGCCTAGAGGGGAAAAGCCGCACGTAGCAGCCTCCCTCTGCGTTATCCAAAGTGGCACGGAGAAGAATTGGCGTGACCGTAGAGTGCCACGTTTCCGTGTCCACCGCCTCAAGTATAAATAAGTCTCATCCTTTGATTTTAAGTCATATTAAATATATACACGGCCGTACTGCAGGAAGTACGAATAAAACCAAGTAAAATCATCCTATTACGCCCGCTAAATGCCATCCAAATCCGAATTAACTGGTAATCAAGTATCGTGCTGCAGAGAACATTGCCGCGAGTTATTTTTTACAAAATTCGCTTCGAATCAAGCCGCCCGCCGTTAATAGTTGGTGGAATTGTTTCAAACTAGTGTCAATTTGATCACGTACTTAAACTAAGTGTTTCTCCCTTCTAGACTCCCAATAAATTACGAGTTTTCAATCATCTTTCGATAGGTTGAAATATAGTTACTATATATATATAAAGTTATCGTTTTCTTCGAATTCAAGAACGGTTGGCCTCATTCTTCTATTAATATGATTACAGCTTGAGAAGGACAAGCTGGACACGAGCCGATTCTCTACTGGCTAGTTAGAAAAACGGCGAACGAGGTAAGTAAGGCTTAACTCGAGTATCCTTTGTCAGATGCTGTTACGACTTATGTTCTCAAATAGAAATAATGATCTCGCACACCGCAGATGGTTTCTACCATTAGATTATAATTCAATATGTTGTAATTAGTCGTTATTGATATAAATATATAAATATCGTATATGTTGTGAGTATCTAGTAAAGGGGATTATAGTTACATAAATTCTAGTTAGCTACTAGAAAATATACGCATCGCATCAGCAGACCCCCTTGCTAAAGGAAGCAAAGTTAAATGTGATTCACGTGCGAACGCTATAGAAACTATTTGGGCTTCCGCCTTATTATGATGGTAGACTTATATGTTTGTTTCATGCCTAGACTTTAAGCTCGTAAGAGTTATTGTCCTAAATCAAGCTTGGTTAAATAGCATGGGGGCAGTTAGGCGGTCTAACGACCTCGCCTGGCGCCCCGTACAAGGTGAAAGAATCCCTAGAGGTCATTTATGTTATCGCACATTCCGTAACTGCAAATAGAGACGTAATAGGTATATTCTAGAGTTAGCGACACGTGGTTCTCCAGTTGGGAGCATGAGTGATCGCCCACGCCCCATCTGACAAGTGATTGCCGCCCAGTCGACCTACCGCATCATGTAGGACGCCAAAGAAGCCATCCCGCCTCGGTCCGAGTCGATAAACCCCTGGTACCCCAAGGAGGGGTCCACATAAGTAGTTAGTGATGGGCCAAGACTTAGCCTAGTTTCTTGTAAGGTATTCAGGTACAGAGTGCCGTGAGAGGGCCAATCTATATAGAATATCCTAGAAGATTGAGAATGTCCTTATCAGTAATATAGATCCTAGTACCCGACAAGGCCAAAGGAGCCGTAGCATTGCTAGTACAAGTGTTAACCACAAGTTAAGGAGACCGGCAAGCTCCTATGAAGGATCAGAAAGCCGATCGCGTAGAAGCAAGTTCGACCAAGACCAAATTTTATAGTTGTTTAATTAGAAGAATAAAGTAGTTAGCTATCCGTAACCCCCGCTATTCATGAGTTATAGATGTTCGAATAGGACATTCAGAGTATTATTAGCTACTGTGACATCGCTCTATTCAAATTTCGTACTATTAGAGATCATGATCACTATCAAGATCCTCTTATCAAATACGGCGCATGGCATGCCTATAGACAGCCATACGTATTATCGCATAAGCAAGTAGCATTAACATGAGGCCTGTAAGTCCAGATACGCCTTTATACGTGTATAGATTGATGTGTCGTCGCATAGCACTCGGTTTGGGGGCTGCCCTCACTTAGAAGCCTTCCATGACCGCCCTGTGGTGGTTGTCGCCGCCGCCGTGTATGCAGGGATACATCTCTCTCTACGGAAGGGCATGCCGTCCACAAGGGGACGAAGATGGGGGATCCAAATCCTCATGTGCCATGGTTGGCATTATACACACCCCACCGAGCGTTTACACCGGGTGTAGATAATGTGAGTCCTCCTGGACGCCGCATACGCCTGATGCTCAGGGCCAAGTCGTCTAAACAGACCTGTGGGACTGTAGCGACAGTGACGTGAGAGTTGTAGACACCTCGAGTAGGGTATATAGATTTAGATGTGCTCGCCAGACTTATGGGGGCCCGAACGAGTTATTCTCAGGCCGTTGTACCTCCCGACTTATGGGGGCCGTGGGGTTCTTGTATGAATTCCTCGTCTCGCTAGTTGTAGTGTATAAATGTGTAAGTATGCAGCCTTAGCTTATGTACATGTAGTGTCAATTAGATAAACAGCAGACTGTACCGCTTTATGTGTTAATCTTTCGTCTCTTCTTTTATTTACTTCTAATCCTATTCAACTTTATATATTGCCTTACATCTTCAGTACATATTGTACTAACGCCTTCCCGGGCACGCATTACTTTCCGTAGGTACGTATAAACGAGGAATAGGTCCTCAGTTCCAGCTAGCCGCACTCTGAACCGCGCCCTTCTTCCCGGGGCTTGTGTGATAGAGGCTTATTCCTTTTGTTTGTACATGGGCAGGTCGGGCCCCGTCCACCATCTTATTAATACTCTCTTAGAGGCTTGCGATTGTGTTACTTCCTCATGGTTAGATGATATCGGCCATGTGGGGACCATATGTGTTTTAGACTACGTGTTTTGGCCATGTGGGGCCCCTGCTTATCAGCATTGGCGGCCTTGCTCGCCCGCATAGAACTCCCTATGATTGTTTATCTCTGGTTAGCCGTTTACTTTTAGCTGGTGGATATAGGCCTTGTCACGGGGGTTGTATTTATAGCCGCTATATAGCCCGTTGTTTTCTTGATTCTAGAGATAGAGCCAGCCCCGCACCGAGGTGCTTAGGCTCAATCGCCTCGCCAGCTTCGATCCTAGTAGGGCACTAGGTGTCACCCATGCCTCCCAAGGTGGGCGTGACAAAATATATTTTGACGCTCGGTCACTACCGCACTGGGGGATGCACTCGCCGAGTTGAGTGTGTTGGTGGAGTTGTCGCAACCGGTGATTGGATCACGGCTCTACCATGACCCATTCTGGCTAAAGAGTAGTCTCGAGCATGTGCTCGAGCTTCCCACACTCGAAGCACACGCCTAAACCTCGCTAAGCACTCTGAAGTGTTCCTCCTACCAAATCTCCCACAAGCTAGAATATTGGCCTCCTAACATGCCTCTCGATCTCTAGAACCTAATGCTCTACCCCTCTCGATCACTCCTAGGTCTGGACGGAACACCTGGCCGATGATAGAGCCGCTGGCCGATGACTTAGGGACCGAGGGACATATCCACCACCGCACTTCCGCCGAACCGGTCCATAATTGCCTCGCCATCTTGGCCTCTCTCTCCTTCTCCTTCATATGCTCCGTTTCAGTCCGCTAGGCGATATGACCAACCATAAGAAATCTATTTCATTGATCAACATGGCAATCCGAAGACTCCTTGACCAAGGAATCGGGCCAATTCCATTCACAAATCTACTCACACAAGCCCTGTAACCGTTGGCCATCTTCTCAAGGCATACTTAGACTGGTGGGTAAACTCCAAGGCATACTTGAAATGTCCTATGGTTCTACTGCTGATGAACTCCACCGCCTTTTCCTCCCTCAACTCCGAAGGGAAGAACTCCGCCCCAAAAGCAATCACAAACTCATCCCAACCCACGGGAATTGCTCCAACTCCTCTACTATCCTTCCACTGACGAAATCATATGTGAAAAACCCTTCAACTCGATAGAGGGTAAATCTCAGCACTCTTCTCTCCCATCAACCCCATAATCTGGGGTGATCTTCTTCACCTCAAGGAACTCATGCGTGTCCTCATCCACCTTCATCTCAAGAAACTCAAGTGGGTTCATCCCGAGAGTCTAGCACTTCACCCCGTTGTTTCCCATCTGGGGAACATGCCTGTTGAACTGAAGCACATGGTCATACAATAATCGAAGTGCCGCCTAAACTCGCATGAGTGACCTTCTCAAATAAAGGATCCGCTAGTGCTGGTGAGGTTTACTTATCATCTTATTGTCATTTCTTCTACTATTCACTCGGTGTGGAGGTTATTTCTACAAACGCGCATAGCACGAGTTAGAGGAATAGAGAGGTACTTCATCGCATGATATAGATCATGAAAGAAGGAAAATTTTCTAAAATATCTTGTAGCCTCATCCCCATTAGTGTGGCACGCTTCACACCCATGGAAAATACTCTACATAATGTGGCTTTCGTATAACCTAGGACACTCTAAACCTTTTCTCTCGATACAAAGTTTGTCACGACACGATCTAGGACCTCGATCGAGATATGGGATCTAGAACCATGAATGGCTCAAAGTAAACCCATGGAATATGCATAGAAACATAAGAGCATAAATTAAAACGGAAACTAATAACTTAAACATGAATAAATGAAAGTCTGAATAACATAAAATATATCAAATGATAACATCACAATGCTAAATCTCAAAGCCAAACATACTAGTTCATGTCTAATGTTTACTATCTCGATGAGATGCTAGGACAAACCCCATCTATCTCCAAGTCTAAAAAAATGGATATGATCAATACACTAAATGAAGGTCCCTTGAGATGAGGACTCACAGGCGAACTAGGATCGAGAGGGAAGCGAGCTATATCGGCGAGACTCGGTTGATCATCAAACGTATATCATGAAATGATATAGCATAGAATATGCAAGTACTTTGAATGTACGTAGTATGCAAGTTAAGTAAAATATGCTTAGAAAATGTTAATTGAAATTATGCATATAACATAAATCAAATAGATTATGAGAGAAAGGATCAAAAAAGATGTCAAGACTCCATCTCGAGACATACAAAGTCGTAAGTCGGTTATCATAATCCCAACATAGTGACCCAAGATTTAGAAATAGAAATTATATGACTTGTTATAGCTGAAATCGTAAGTAAAAGCTCATAAACTGATCGTTGGGTCAAATCTATTGTAAAATATAATATCATAAGTCATGAACATGAGCAACTGAAATTAAGGAGGAATAATGGGAGACTCATCATAATCGACACCATTGCAATAGAGCTCACGTGATTCCCCAACTATCACACTCAAGTAGGCGTAGCCATCCAAAACCTGCCATGTTTAAGGACGTTATCAGATATCAATATCAAGTTGAGGCCCATTGGGGTAGGGGGAAAACTCTCTTGAGAGGTCCCAAACATGAATACATATACCTACGTTGGCGCGTAGTTATAAGACCGAGGAACATCGGACCCCAAGCTTACTCCTGTAGACACTCCCCAAAACATGCATAGTGCTCACATTATTTTTCAACGAAGCGAAATCATAATTACAAGTGCATAGTGCTTCACATCAAGCCAATGAAGCTTAAATAATATTTACATGTATATCTTTACATTTGAACATTGAGAGTATTAACTCCAAAATATATCATAAGCTGCATTGGGAGTCTTGACTCCAAAATAATATGATAAGTTGATCTTATTAGCCTTGGCTAATTCATAAAAAATTAAACATAACTTGTATGGGCTTTCCCAAATCATAAAATCATGCATACTTGAAATAGACTTCATAAATTAAAATCATGGATTCATAAAGCTGGGAAGTTCATAAACATTCATTCATATTAGATATCTCATCATACATTCTTTAAATCATGAATCATACGCTTGACTTTTCATAAAACTTGCATAATAAGGCATAATTTCTAATAACTTAAAATCATGAATTATAATCAATTGTGTGAAAAATCTTCCCATTAGAGTTGAAAATACTTTAAAACCTTTAGGGGATTAGACCCATAAAAATATCAAAGATAATTTCATAAAATTGGGTTGAAATCCGATGAATCAATACCCTTGATTTAAAACTTGAATTGGATGAACTTGAGGAGAAATTTGGGCATGAGGGTTAAAGAGAATCCTCATACATATCCCTACATACTTGGGTAACCGATCTTCAAACTAGCCTTGAAAGCCCAAGAGAATTGGGGAAGGAATTGGGGATAATTCTAACTTGATCTTAAAGAGGGATCTCAACAACTTGCATGCAGTCTACTGTTCTAGAATAGCAAAACCTCTTAAAAACTCCTTTTAGCTTAAAACGGCGTCATCGTAGCTCGAGCTTAGAAATTAAAGTGAAAATACCCTTAATGATTTGTCCGGAAAATAACCCACTGCTAGTCATATGACCAAGTAATTATAGTCATACAAACGACCTACGACTCATGGTTTTCCCTTCGTAGCTAGCGCCCATTTTCTAACTCGATTATTTCCCGACATTTAGTTCCCTACTACGAGCCATACAATCACTCTGTATGACCAACACTTGGAAACTCAAAGCAGCATGGTATGATTCCATGACTATAAGTCGTACCACCAAACTATGACTCGTGGTCCGGGAGAAGATCCTCTCGAACTTTACCACGAAGTCTTCCTACGACCCCTACTAAACTACTACAAGTCGCACTAACAATCATACTAAGAGAGAATTGTAGACTCCTCTCTGTTGAACATATTCACTTCCCGAATCTAGTCTTAGTAAACTTGGGGTGTTACGTGCCCTACCTTGGATCATTCATCCTCGAATATAGATTAAGCAAAATTGAAAGGCTAGGGAAAGAACCGCAATCCCAAACCGAACAATCGAATCTAAAAACGATGCAACCTGCGCGAACTCGACGAGTTTCGTTGGCATGCTTAAGAAAGTGCCAAATATTACAAAGAACAAACAAAAGATGGCAATGATAAGCATGTGGTACACCGTGTCTTCGAATCGGGGCAGAAAGTGTTGTTGTTTATTTCGAGGTTGAAACTTTTTCCAGGTAAATTGCGCTCCAAATGGTCAGGGCCATAATTTGAGGTAGTGAGGATGACCCCGCACGGAGCAGTAGAGTTGTGGCAAGAAGATCGAAGTGCCACTTTCTTGGTCAATGGCGAGGGTGGGCACTATTGGGGTGAGGATGATAATCGGGAGAAACGTCCGTCACCCTAGGGGCAGAAATAGCTCAAATGACGTCGAGCCGAGACGGTAAACCAGGGGCTGCGCGGGAGGCAACCCGTGAAATGTAATTGTAAAATGTACATAAGAGAAAAAAAAAAAAAAAGATTTTCAATTTTTGTACTTTATATTTTTGTAGAATAGGAGTGTAAATAGAAAAATTAAAATATTGTTATTTCTCCAACTTTGGAATTCTAATCGATTTCGTGTGGTAAGATGTCTGTGTTGAACGGAGGAAAAAATGCAAAGGAATGCAAAAGGGAAAAACGAGGTAAGAAAATATTTTTAAGTGGCAAAATGAAGCTGAGCTCGGCGGCGGTGCTCCGTGTCACGAAGGAGGGCCTCCGTTACCCTCCGTGACACGTTGAAGGGAATTCTGGAATTTTTAAAATTTGCACGCTCAAGGATGTATTCTGCTGCGTCACGGAGGGTATGTCTGCGTTACCCTCCGTGACACGTTGACGTTAATCGCGTCGGGTCACACCGGGTCACGGGGCGACCCGCCGATTTTCCCACTTTTTAAACCCCCAAAACCCCTCATTTCTCCTATGTTTCTTTACCCTATATTATGCCCCCCAAAATCCCCTCCCCTCAACGTGTCACGGCGTAAGGAGTAAAATTTATCAACTTTTCCTTCGTCTTAATCGAATCAAAAGGTATGTTCTGAACTCAACTTCAATTTTTAGCTGTACCCCGGTTTTTAAAGATGTTTAGGAAGAATCCATGCCCATATCAATAAATTGAGCTTAAATACATTTGGGTTGTTGATTATAGTTGTTCGTAGTATCGTTGTGATCATATGAACTCGTTAATTGCATTCTTAAATGAATTTTAAAGCAAATTGTGGTTAGGGATGGATTGTGAAGTTGAAAATTGAATTGAGAGGAGGAAGTGTTGAAAAATTGTGGGATGTGCATGTTGGGTGAATGTGTATTGTGTATGCTATTGTGTATACTTAAGAAACGATGCAATTCTCGGGAGGTGCAATTGGGTGAAATTCCAAGAACTTATCGAATCACATGAAAATCGGGAATTGCTTAGTTGAGTTGGGGAGTATTCTTATTTTTCTTGTTTTTCTTTTAGCTGAATGCCATATAATGAAATGAGTATCGATAGTACGGTGGAATGAGCTGTACGAAGTCTGAGTAGTACACAGAGGTTATGTTGTCGAATTTTAAGAAGGCATGGTAGTTTACTTTGGGGTTTTTGTTTTTGTTTCTTTTGTTTAGTTGTTCTAGATTTTTATCTTTTTGTAAATATGGAATAAATATGTTCTGCCGTTTTGCATAATGAGAGCTAGAAACTATGTGGGGTGGTTGAGCCAAAACCCGACCTTAGTCAAAAGCTAAATTATAATCACCTAACAAAGGTTACCGCTCTGCTGACGTAAACCATGGCTAGCGTGCAGGACAGGAAAGGAAAGGGCGCATCACCATCAGGCGCCGGGAGAAAAAGATTAAGACTGGGAGCAGCAGTCCCAGCAGCACCGGCAGCTCCATGCGGCCAGCGCCGCCAATATGGAACAAGATGGGTGACGGACGAGGGGGAAGAAGTGGTACACTGCTAATAAAGAGAAACAAATAGATTTCCCCCAGAACACATTGCACGGGAACCCTTGGCACAAGAGTTCCCCGGATGGTGCACAGGATTGATGCTGCTGGGCTACGTTTCATTTTCAACGAGCCCAAGGAGAGCAACCTGCACTTAGTCCGGGAATTCTACGCCAATTGGAACCCGACATTGAGAAGTCACACCATCAAAATAAGGGCCAAATCGTCACATTGGAGCCTCACCACCTCAATGCCATCATAGGGGCGCAAAATACAGACGCCCATGTACTCCGACAGCTGAACATCATCCACCTTATGCGGATATCAGACGCACATTATGTGGAGCCCGGTCTACGGTGCGTTGGAGCAGGCATAAGGAGAGGGGCTACCATCGCATGTCACTCTATGCACGCATGAACAAAGGGAAGCCGTATCATGGCTTAAGATCGTTTGCTCCTGGTTGATTCCGGGGTACATGACAGATGTGACCCGATCGTGTATGTTGGTATACGCCCTTATGAAAGGCTGGAGATCAATCTTGTGGCGGTGATCATTTCCGCCATGAAGAGGGCCCGACTCGCATCAAAGAATGCAGGCATGGATTCGGCGGGTCAGTCGACGACGTTCCCGAGAGGCCTTGAGGTCGAGGAGGAGGCCTCCTAGATTACATCCCGCAGATGGAGCGGTGTGCAATTGATGTCACAAAAACAAAGGCATCCGACACCACTCATGGGCCTGTCTCATTGGCCGAGCAACATGCTCGGGACGACCATATGTCCCGAATGTTCGGAATGCAGATGCTCCAGCTTCTCATAGGCAGGAGACCGGCAACGGAGGATGAGCTTTGGCAGCTCGCTCGACCTAGATTACCATTTTGGCGAGAACGCCAAGGCACTATGTCGGGTGGGCCCAGCTTTTGTGGAATCTGTTCAGCACGGCGACGTCCCTGACGGATTGCAGGAGACACGTCGCGAGGATTCCGACGTTGGGTCGAGGAGGATGACGGTGGAGACCTGATATGGGGGACGAGGGCGGCAGCACCTGATGAGGAAGTGGAATACTTCCTTTGACTGATCAGGGAGTTTCTCACAACCACCTTTTGTTTGAGGGACTGTATGAACACTGGGGACAAGTTCGATTCTAAGTGTGGGGTGGGAATAGTTAGGTGCTGAATTTGCTCTTTTCGTGTATATCATTGTATATTCCTTGCTTTGTTGTCGTATTGGTTTTAATTTGACTCTGTTTATTTGTATGTTCATTGATTGTAATTGCTAGAAATTGTTGTTGTGTGCTGTGGAATTTTGTTAGCCAGTAAATAGTCTTGTCGAAATCATCGACCATTTTTAAAAAAAATTTTCGTAACTATTTTTCGTTTTTGGGTTTCTCGGAGTTTGTTTTCGGTTATTTTGCCGAGAAGAGTCCCATTGAACCGAAGTCGTAAATAGTGACCCTTCTCTATGATGGATGGATGATTTTAATCTGTCTTAAGGGAAAAGGTAGTCGATAGGGAGTAGTTTCGTTTTTATTTTGTTTTTATTTTTTTCTTTTTGTTTGCTGTTTGTTTGGGTTGCTGGTTGTATCCCATGCATGTTGCTATTCGATGGCTCCGACATCCTTGTTGCGTGTTGTACATAATATTTATATAGCAAAGATGATTCGTAGAAAGCATGCAAATTTCTGTACATATGTAAGACACTTTTGCCGTAGGAATCTTGATTCGGTGTGATTGAGGCTTAATTGTGAATTCTTGTGATTAGCTGATTAAAGATCTGAAGTCATCTGAGTCGAGTATGCATTGAGTGAATAGTGAGGAATTGGTTATTCCATGCTATTGTCGACTGCCTAGAACTTGCCTGTCGTGTGTACGAAACGAAATGAAGGAAGTGTAGTGTAGGAAAGGATGTAGGCATTTCTTTGTCAACTAAAATGTTTCTTGTTTTTCTTTTCATATCCACCTTGAAGATTAAACCCTAGTCAGCCCGTTGAGCCTTTAACCTTGATAAATTTTTCTTTTCTGATTTTCCTTTGTCAAAAAAGGGTGCGAACCAAGTGAGCCCCTTCTTTTCTCGGTCCTTAGGCCAAAGTCGGAACCTAAGCGCCGAGAAAAAGTATAATTTTCCCATGGTGTCACAGAGTGAAGTGATAAAAAAAAAGAAAAGTGATGAAAAAGAAAGAAAGAAAAAGAAAGAGTCAAGGGTGAAATAGCCAGAATTGAAGGGAAGAAAGTTGTTTAACTCAATTTTCCCTTCGTTAGTCTGGTGTGTTAAAGAAAGGGGTGATAAATATAAAAATAAACTTCAAGAGGAGGAGGAAGGAAGAAATAATCTCCGAAGTTGATGGGATGTGTGAAAAAAGCGCTTAAGGAAGCTGGTTACTATTGGTTAGCCCAGCATACTAGTTCCGTAGCTTACATTACAACTCATATCCTACGTGATCTTACATCACGCATCCATATATTAGTGGAGTAAACACTAGAGGCAAGCTTATGGGTCATGACGCAATGCATGTGAATTCGTTTGGGAGAGTGAGTGAAATGGTGTGTACATATATACCCCGGACATGGATTTCCTTAAAGTTCATGTGATTAAAACAGGGGAATCTCTCCTAGTGTTCTGAGGGCACATGTTTGATGATAGAATACATTCGTGTTGGATATCTTGGTCAGCTAATATGCATGAGTTTGCTGATATCGAGAGTCAATTCTTGTGTTAAAAAGTCTTGATTTATTAAGTGTCGTTGAATAATGATGCTATGCATGTCTTCCTTGATGATTTGCTTCGAACATAATCGGTATGACCGTAGTTCGGATTGTCGAGCCTGAATAGCCATGAGGGGATATCAATTGCATGAGTTGTATGAGTAT
>JACEIK010007838.1:0-10781 GCA_018107945.1 Datura stramonium
CATGGAAGTCAATGATGAACTCATATGCATTCAGCCTCAGTGTCGTAGAAGGTGGGAGGCTTCATCTTTGTGAACATCCAAAATAAGTCATGCTCTTTCCCAGTCATCACCGGTCCATCCACCGGCTTGGGAAATATCACTGCCTCATGAAATATCATCCACATGGGGAGCCACAGCGACTGCATGTTGTATCCCCTACTGTTTCCCTATTGGAGTTGTTGGTACTACTTCATTACCCATGAGGCCACTCAGAATATTTAGGACCTGAGCCAAGACCTTGGAGGATGACAAAGCGGTCGCAGCCTCTCCCTGCGCCGATACCTCCACCTCCACCACCACTATTTCTGAGTTACTGGAGGCACTAGGGATTCTAACCTTTCTTAAGAAGGACAAGGAGAACGGGCCCCTCCTCTAGTAGCAATAGGCCTTCATCTCGACCTTAGCTTCGTCCTCTGTCCTGAACTGTGGATGCTACTGCTGGCTCATATGCTTCTTCTAATATTCCTCCTACAAGTGTTCTCACCATTTTTGAGAGAAAGAAATAAAGAAATTGTTAGATACCAATTTGGATCACTAGAAATCAATTAGAATCAAGTAATAGAATGAAAAGGAAGAAAAAAGGGAGTTGTCCTAAAGTCCTATAGCGTCTGAAAGATAAGTAATGGATGTCTCCGCACCGATCTGTGAGACTCTACTAGACTCGTCCTCGTACAATGAGACCAATGAACCTAGGTATCTGACACCAACTTTGTCACCCAAATGGCCGTGATTGGCACCCAAACTACACCTTCCGGTGGGTGAATCAACAAGTCCCAACTAATTGCTCAATCACAATAGCGATACGATATAAATCAACTTATAAAGATAATAGCGGAAGTCTTAAATAAAATAAAGAAAAGTAAATGCCAAATCTGTCTCTTGCATCCCCAGAATCTAAAAGACATTGTACATAGAGGACATCTATCGAACAGTGTCTAAGAAGAGAATAAGTTAAGAAAATTAATAAAATCAATGTCTGAACAAAAGACATCTTCTATAGTTGAATTATAGTTGCACGTCTAGATTTGCTCACCTTCTAAGTTTTTTGTTGTTGTTCTATAGATGGGGTTGATATGAACTCCTTAGATCGAGGTCTGACTAAGAAAAGAAGAGCAGAAGTAGTATCAGTATAACACAATTTACTAGTAGACATCATCGGCCGACCTTAAATAATAACATATCTATGGTGAAATAACAACATACAATTAACAAACACAAATGAATTAAATAATACTAATTCTAGAATATGTCAAGGTAAAGTGTTCAACTGGCCTGCTCACTAGATTGGGCCTCACTACAACGGTACTTGACCATTGCCATGGTCTCGCCACAACGGTACTTCCTTGGCAGTAACTCATCTCAACTCTCCACCTTCAGTTCTCCCTTAACCATTCTCTAACATTCAATTCATTACATCCATGCAAGTTATATATAGCTAAAAATTCAACAATTAATATACCACTGACCACATAGAGTATACAGTGGACTCCTCACAACCATTCTCTCAACTCATCATAGACTCTTATGTGACTTTACATGTAATGATAAATTATATTAAGCACAGCAATATTTCTAGCACATAAACACTACACAATAAGGATTTCAGTTTCACTAGATTCTCATAATTCCAAATCGATCTTTATTCTTTGAGTTCTATTTTGGTATCATAACATTTGTGATATGTCTGACACACACCTCTGTCACATCATGTCACAATCCAAGTCTACATCCTGATCGAGATACGGTACTTAGTGCCATGAGTGACCCCAATATAATTCATTGTCTATCCGTACACAAGTGAAATGAGTAAACATAAGCGGAAGCTTTAAGAAAATACAATCATTCAAGAAATACTGATTTGTAAGAGTCAATACAATCATTCAAGAAATACTGAACCAACAAGTCATCATGTGGGTCGTTACCCCTGGGCTCCTTGATTAAAATTCACTACTTCAAGCCACGAGTCTTGCCACAACTCATCTAGTCACTTAACCAGTCGTTCCATGGCTCGTTCTGCGGAAAAAATTTTCTAGTTCGTCCTAGTTTTTCATGCAAAGTATGAGTTTGGTCTAGGAATGTTTCGAGGTGTTACAATATATATCCCTTGGGATCATTCGTCCCCGGATGAAGGCTAAAACTATTGGAAAACTGGGAAACGAGCCGTAATTCCTAGACTGAAACTATAAATTGATTTCTAAAGGAATGACTGACTCTGAACTGATTTAACCATACTAACTGAGTTAACACAACTAGAGTGAACATTGAAAATCTAAATAGAGCTAATGAGTACTAGACTAAATAGAGTATTTAGGAGGAATTTAATACCTGATGTTGAAACTGAATCGGAAGGGAATAAATGAGGATATTTGTCCATCATGTATGCTTCTTCCTCCTATATGGCTCCCTCAACTAGATGATTCCTCCACAAGACTTTCACTGAAGCGACTTCCTTGTTTCTCAGCTTACGAACTTGATAATCTAGTATCTAAATTGGGACTTCTTCATAAGAGATACTATCCTTAACTGCCACACTTTCTAGTGGAACAACTAAGGTTGGATCATCATTGCACTTCTTCAATAATGACACATGGAAGACTGGTTGCACATATGCTAACTCTGAGGGTAATTCTAACTCATGTGCCATACTTCCAATTCGCCTCAGAATCCTATAGGGTCCTACATACCTCGGACTGAGTTTCCCTTTCTTTCCAAACCTCATCGTCCCCTTCATGGGTGAAATTTTCCTATAAACCCAATCATATACAGCAAACTTTGACTCTCTCCTCCTCACATTAGCATATGATTTCTGCCATCTCTGAGTTGTTTTCAACCTCTCCCTGATAAGATGCACTTTCTACATACCTTCATGTACTGAGTCTGGTCCTTTCAAGGAAGCTTCGCCAACTTCAAACCACCCTATAGGAGACCTACACCTCTTACCATATAATGCCTCAAACGGGGCAATCTGAATACTAGAGTGGTAGTTTTTTTTGTATGCAAACTCAATGAAAGGTAAGTGATCATCCCAACTGCCATTGAAGTTGATCACACAAGCTCTCTAAGGTCTGAATAGTGCGTTCAGCTTGTCCATCTGTTTGAGGGTGAAAAGTTGTGTTGAGCTTGACCTGAGTATCGAGTCCTTTCTGAAATGACTTCTAGAAATACGAGGTGAACTGGGTACCTCTATCTGAAATGATGGACAATGGCACCCCATGCAGTCTGACTAACTCCTGGATGTACAGCCTAGCATAATCTTCAATTGAGTCTGCAGTTTTAACTTGGAGAAAATGTGCTAACTTGGTCGTCCAATCTACTATCACCCAAATTGAATCATACTGCCGACGAGTATGAGGCAGACCTATAATTAAGTCCATATTCACTTCTTCATACTTCCATGTGGGTATGTTGATATCTTGAGTCATACCCCCAGGTCTCTGATGTTCCACCTTAACCTACAGGCACTTCAGGCACTTAGCCACAAATTTTGCAATATCTCTCTTCATGCCATTCCACTAGTAGATTTCCCGTAGGTCATGGTATATCTTAGTGGAACTTGGGTGGATACAATATTTAGATCTATGTGCTTCTGCCAGTATTTGCTGTCTCAGGTCACCTACGTCCGGTACATATAGTCTACCCTGGTAATGAAGCACCCCATCTCCCCCTTTGGAGAAAGCCTCCACTTCTTTTCTTAGAACTGCTTCCTTCAGCTTAATAAGTATGGGATCTTCATCTCACTTTGACTTAACTTCAACAACCAACAAGAAATCTGACCCACTTTGCATTATTACTCCAACCTCAGTTGAATCGACCAACTACACTCCCAACTGAGCTAACCTGTGAATATCCTTTGCTAACTCCTTTATACCCTCTTCAACATGAGCAATGCTCCCCATGGGCATCGACTTAGGGCATCAGCCACCATATTGTCCTTGCTTGGGTGGTATAGCACGCTTATGTCATAATCCTTCAGTAACTCCAACCACCTTCTCTGACAAAGGTTTAAATCTTTCTGACTGAACACGTACTGAAGGATCTTGTGATCGGTGAAAACATCCACGTGAACCCCATAAAGTTAATGTCTCCATATCTTTAGAGAAAACCCACTAACGCCAATTCAAGATCATGAGTCGAATATTTCTTCTCATAAACTTTGAGTTGTCTGGAGGCATAAGTTATCACCTCACCCCGCTGCATCAGAACTCAACCGAGGCCAAATCTAGAAGCATCACAGTAGACTACAAACCCATCTGTTCCTTCTGGTAAGGTCAAAACTGGAGACATAGTGAATCGAGTCTTAAACTTATAGAAACTCTTCTCACACGCATCTGACCACTAAAACTTCACCTTTTTCTGAGTTACCTTAGTCTGAGGAGATGGAACAGAAGAAAATCCTTCTACAAATTGTCAGTAATAACTGGCTAGACACAGGAAACATTTGATATCTGTTGGGGAAGTAGGTGTTGGCCAGTCTTTCATCGCTACTATCTTTTGAGGATCCACCTGAATACCCTCACCTGAGACCACACAACCAAGGAAAGCCACAAACTTCAGCCAAAATTCACATTTGCTGAATTGAGCGAATAACTGGCAGTCTTTGAGAGTCTGCAACACTATCCTTAGGTGGTTAGCATGCTCCTCCTCATTTCTAGAGTACACCAAAATGTTGTTTATGAACACAATGACGAACATATCCAGATACTATTTGAACACCCTGTTCATCAGGTCCATGAAAGTTGCAGGGACATTGGTTAGTCCAAAGGACATAACCACAAACTCATAGTGACTATATCAAGTTCTGAAGGCTGTTTTTGGTATGTCACATTCCCTGACCCTAAGTTGATGATACCTCGACCTGAGATCTATCTTGGAAAAATAACTTTCTCCCTGAAGTTGATCGAACAAGTCGTCAATCCTGGATAATGGATACCTATTCTTACCAATAACCTTGTTCAGTTGACGGTAGTCGATACACATTCTGAGGGTACCGTCCTTCTGTCGCACGAACAACACGGGAGTACCCCATGGAGAGATGTTGGGCCTGATGAAACCCTTATCAAGGAGGTCTTTAGTTGTTCCTTCAACTCCTTTAGCTCAACTGGAGACATTCTGTAAGGAGAAATAGAGATGGGCTGAGTGTTTGGAAGAAGGTCTATGTTAAAGTCTATTTCTCGCTCGAGAGGGAATCTGGGGAAGATCTTCAGGAAAGACGTCAGGGAACTCACTGACAACTAAACTAACTGGATAGTTGAGGTCTCGGATCTAGAACCGTTGACCCAAACTAGGTGATAAATGCACCCTTTTGAAATGAGATTCCTTGCCTTGAGGTAGGAAATAAACCGACCCTTAGACGCTGAAACACTACCCATTCTAAGACTGGCTCATTTGGAAACTGAAATCTGATGACTCTAGTTCTGCAGTCGACTGAGGCATAACTATATTGTAACCAATCCATGTCGAGAATGAGGTCAAAATCGACAATGTTTAACTCTACTAGATCAGCTGGAATGAATTTACTCAATACTGAGACTGGATAGTTTCTATATACCCGGTTGGCTCTAACTGACTCACCAATTAGGGTAGAGACTGAGAATGATTTTGAGAGGACTTCTAGACTGATTTCAAACTGTACAGCTACATAGGGAGTCACGAATGATAGTGTGGCTCCTGGATCTAGTAAGGCATACACAACTAGATAGAAGAGACGTAACATACCCGTGAGCACGTCAGGTGAGCTCTCCCGATCCTAACGAGAGGACAAAGCAAAAAAGTGGTTTTGGCACTGACCGCCATCCATACCTAAAGTGTTACCCTGCTGAGCTAGAAGGCCTACTGGGGCTGTTGAAGTGGTAGACTATAATTTCCCCTATCCTGTTGATGGACACTCCTTTAGCCGGTGACCTAGCTGTCCATATCCAAAGAAACCCTCTTTGCCAAGGAGGCATTAACCTGGATGGTTCTTGCCACATCTAGGACAAGCTAGGTAGCGGTTGGTAGCACTGTGACTCTGGGACTGAGAGCTAGATGCTCCACCCTTCCGATTCTTGTGAGACTAAAAAGTAGGGGCGCTGGCTGATGTGGGTGTTGGATTCCTCTGTTGTTGCTGCTATGGTAAGCTACTACTGCCGAACCTCTGGTAGCCATAATCATATTGACCTATTCTAGCCTGCTTGTTCTCCCTCTCCATATCTTTCAACTATTCTACCTCAATATGTTGGGCATGAACGATAAGGATGGATAGGTCAATGTCCCTAATGAGCATCGCGGTCCTACACTCCTTAGGCACCAAGTTTGATACCCCGTTGACAAATTTAAGCATGTGAGCTCTTGGCTCAGCTACCATCTCTAGAGCGTACCTCGACAACCAAGTGAACTCCAATGCATTTTCCCCACGGTCCTGTTACCCTACTTTAAATTCATGAAATCTGCAGCCTTAGCCTTCCTCAACTCCTGAGGGAAAAATATGTCTAGAAATGTTGTGGTAAACTCTTCCCACCCTACTAGTTCTGCTTAAGCTGGTCTCCCTTCCTTCCATTGATCGTACCAAATCTGAGCCACCCGTTTCAACTGGTAGGTAGCCAGATCAGCACTCTCCATGGAATTAACACCCATAATCCAGGTGGTCTTCTGCACCTCATCTACAAACCCCTACGGGTCCTCTCCCACCTTAGATCCTTGAAAAGCTAGAGGATTCATTCGGGTGAAATACCAAACCCTAGTAGCAGTTGTGGACCTGTTTGTATTCACCGAAACCACTTACTAGTTCACTTGGTTAGTCACTGTCTTATCCAGCAGCTGGATTGCCACTCAGAATTCTGCTGAGGACACTTAGTCGTCCTGAGGGGCTGCTGGAGCTGGTGGGGTAGGTCGATTGGCGTTGCCAGCCCTTCTTCCATTTCCTCATTTTTGAGGCATAGTTTCAGTGAAATGAATAGAGCACGAGTTAGGAGGACATTTTTGGAATTATACTTCAACGCACGATAAAGAGTGTGAATAAAAGGGAGTTTTCCAAATAACATCTTGTAGCCTCCCCATCATAAGTATTCCACGCTTCACATCTATGAAAAGGACTCTACTTGAGCTTTCAAACATCCTAGGATACTCTAAACCTAGTGCTCTACTACCAAGTTTGTCATGAACTGAGTCTACACCCTGGCCCAGACATGGTACTTGGTGCCATAAGTGACCCCAAGCTAACCATGGTCCATCATTACATTGGTGAACTAAGTAAACAGAAGCGGAAGCTTTAAGAAAATACAATCATTCAAGAAATACTGATTTGAAAAGAGTCAATATATCAAAAGAAATGATACTACATGACTGTGTTTGAAAGCCAAATACTAACTGATGAGTTGCTGGGACAAGCCCCCAGCTAACTCAAAAGCTATCTCAAAGAGAACTAACTGAAAACAAATATCATCCTTGAAAGATGAGGACTCACCAAACACCACTGCTGATATCGTCTAAGGGAACTACTGATGATGATAGGACTAAGATCCTACGCCTGAATCATAATACGATACAACATAGAAAGTATGTGTCAGTACTTCGAATGTTCTGAGAAAGTGATGCAATAAGCATGAGAGAATAAGTAACTGAACTATAATAACATGAAATGACAAACTGAAATACTATAAACTCATAAATCTAAACTATAACTGAAATGGTCAATAAAGACCCTGATTGATAGTCATAATCATGTCTTGGAACTGAGATACTGAACTGAGTTAAACTGATCTAAACTGAACTGAGACTGTACTGACAAGTGGGAGAGTCTATAACCGACATATAACTACATGAGCTAAATGTGGAGTTCAATATATACGTCCCATCGATAGTACCTAATATACCTTGTTCGGGTATAAAGACATGAACTATGAAGTTACTATCTGGGCCCATTTGGGCTAAATAACCTACGGTGGCAACGTAGTTCTGGGAACCTGGTGCACTGGAACCCCGGTCCTCTCGATGCTAAGTCCTACTCCCACTGGATAGTCCTAGTCTGACTACTAAGCTGAGAGCTCGAAGATGGGGCCTGAGACTAATTGAGGGATACTTATCTGGAAGTACCTTGAGAGTCTTGTCGTACTGCATAACTGAAACTGGTGTTCTAAGATTGGCCAGAGCTTCTTATCTTGAAGCGTATTAACTATCTAAAGAATAAACTAAAACTGGTGTTGATAGTTCCCAGACTGGTCAGAGTTGCTTATATGGAAGCACCGTAACCTTCTAAAGAGCTAACTTATAACTAGAAGGCATTACTGACACCTCAAGGACTGACTATAGTATAACTGATCGGCTGACATTACTAAAAGATATTGAAGATACTAATATTTTGACTGAGACTGAACTAGCATGCAACAGATTGAGTATTCATGAGATAGTAATAACATAGAATTTCCAACACTAATTTAGTCATGCAACATTAATGTCTAATCAACTATGCAAGACCAAAATTACTGCATTCAATAACTAGGGATAAAATCATTTTACAGGAAACAAGTATCAACACGATCACTAGGTAGTGGAAATATAGCAACAAGTAATATGAAAAACATTTCATATGAATTAATCAATCTAACTGAAAAATTACTCTAATTCGAAATCTTAGTGCTAGAACTGATAAGAGATTATGGAAGAGTTTTGGAACATAAGGGAAGAAAAATTCCCTTGTTGAATTTCCACATAACTGGTGTAGAATCCTTGAGAGAAGCTTGAAGAAATCTGAAGAACTGTGGAAGCCCTAGTTTAGCTCTGAGATACCCGAAAAGAATTTCATTGCTCTTGAGATCGTGAGATGAGTGGAATGAGAGGGACTTAGTCATTTACCCCTTTAATTCTCTCCAAAATGTACCCAAAATGACATAGTTTAGCGATAAAAATAGCTAGAAGGTACGAAAATACCCTTGGAGCATCGCAGGAAAGAAACCTACTACCAGTCCCCACGAGGCACTCCACAAGTCATGGGGTTGGGGAATGACCCGTGGTTCCAAGTCGTGTCCATGTCTAGAAAACCCCCAAAATTCCTCGCTTGGCCAACGAATGACTTAACGGGTCGTCAGGAGACCTAACGACTCATTACGCCTTTTGTTGTCACTAAACCAAAATTTCTCCTTTCGCCCCCACGACCGGTCACGATGAGTCGTTACTTGACCTAACGACTCATACACTTCTCTCTTCGTTAGCACTACCTCGGGGCTAAGCTTTACTGAGAATCTACCGAAGACTAACATAATGAGTTGTCGCCTGACCTAACGACTCGTTGTGTCCATCCTTACCACTGAAACACTTACTATAAGCTTCCACTCGAAGACTCTTCACGATGACTCATTACTTGACCAAAAAGGTCATCATGTGAGTCGTTACCCCTAGGCTCCTGGATGATAATTCACTCCTTCAAGCCACGAGTCTGTCCATGACTCATCTAGTCACTTAATGAGTCGTTCCACAGCTCGTTCTGTGGCAAAAATTTTCTGGTTCATCCTCATTTTTCATGCAAAATCTGATTTTGATCTAGGAAAGTTTCGGGGTGTTACACATCACCATAATCACTCAAAAATGAACATCAATATACACACATGCCAGGGGGTCTTATTTATACCCTTCCAGTCATGACCTGTAGGAGACTTTAGAAATTAATGTACCGTACTGGCTTGGTACCCTATCCCAGTCATCTGCTCATCCAAATACTCCCGAAAGCCCAAGATCAGACTCGGGAGTTTAAACGGCGAAAACTAGAAATCTAGCACCAGGTCACAGAACGAGTTGTTTTGTGACTCGTGGGTAGACCATGAGTCGTGAGGAGACTCGTGGTGAGGTACAGGATGTGAGTTGGAATTTTGGGTTTTTGAAGTCGCCACAAACCAGATCACGAGTCGTGGTAAGACCCCATGACTCGTTGAGTCAGCCGTGGACAAAGGTTAGGAGAAGCTGAAGAAAAGTTGGCAGTGTACCCGACGGATGGCCACTACGAGTCTTGGTCAGACACCACGATTCGTGGGATGAGTCGTGGTCAGCTGGTTGATAATGATTTGAAATTCAGGAAGTGAGGATGACGAGTGGTGACCATGACTCATGGTCACCACTAACGACTCGTAGGGTCCCCCGTGGCGAGCCCAGATGAATTATTGGACAGTGCACTCAACGACTGATGCCACTAGTCGTGATCTTGGATAACAATTCGTCTAGTTCCTCGTAGGGATTGGCAGTCAGTTATTTTTTGTGAATTTAGTAAGAGTTTTTTCGTAATTCATATGATCCTAAGGCCTAAACTACGTCATTTTAAGCTATGAATTATGAGTTTTAATAGGGGTAAGTTTATTTTAGGCCATTCACACTCATGCATGCAAAGTTAGAGAGCTAGAGAGGTGATCAAGCTCATTTTCCTTCAAGATTCCTTCAATTCATCATTGGGCAATCAAGGAGTGGTAAAATCAGTTCTTCCCCAGGTATGTAGGGTTATGAATTGGTGAATCCATTCACACCCATGCCCAATCTCTCTTTAGATCATGAAAATTCCTATGTTGATTCTATGGGGTTTTAACCCAATGCATGAAATTCCTAATTCTTTACATGGATATGATTTAAATTTATTTCTACTATTAAATTATGATTCGTGGGAAATTTTTATATTATTTTAAATCAAAATCATGTTTAAAGCTTATTAAATCAAAGTGCCCGTTTATGAGAAGTTCATGAAAGTTGAGATTTATGATGAATGTTCAAGTATGATGAGATACTAT
>JACEIK010007838.1:59529-70263 GCA_018107945.1 Datura stramonium
GACGGTTGTTCTCCAATGAAAGTTTTTACCTTAAGGAGGAAGAAGAAGATGAAGAAAAGCTCTTTAAATTTTTTCTCACTCTAGAAATTCAAGAAAATACAATTCAATACTCTAATGGAATGGAATTTTTGGTACTTTACAAGGAATATACAGAAATAGGTTAAAACTGCTCCTCTGTTACTATGTTGGATGATTTTACCCCTTTGAGGATGGACTCATTTGCGAAACATCAGCGTTTCGCCAGTGCCCATCCGCGTGGCGCCGCTTGTTCGTAGTTGTGGGTTAGTAATTTCAGGTGTGATCCGGTGTTGGCACCTGCATTTCGTTGGTGCTGACCTGCGCCCCGTAGGTGTGCCATCGACTTTCCAGCAGTTCCCTTCTGCGTTTGGCCTGTGTTTCGCAGGTGTCAACCTGTGAAACACAAGTCCTCCTCTTTCAGCCTAAACCATGCTTTTTGTTCAAGTTCTCATTTATTTGTTTAAATCGAATACCTGCAAATTACCATTTAATAGAAAGGACATAAAACCTTTCTAATTGACTTGAAAATCAAGCAAAAGCTCATGTTTAAAAGCCTAATGAGTTGGTAAATTACCAACTCATCAAAACCCCAAACTTGAACTATTGCTTGTCCTCAAACAAGACACTTCTTTACAGCTGAAGAATGGAATTAAGCATGTCAGACCACATGAATTTTTGCACAAGGGACCACTAGGATTAAGACAACCCCAAAATCTCTCACCGACTCAAAGTAGAAGAGAAGACTCAATAATTTATGCAAATACTTCAAGAGGTAACCACAAAAAATTGGCATGATTCACAAATGTTTTCTTCATTCAAAATAAGGGGAACGAATGATCAAAATGAGCTTATATAGTATCTTAAGTCATTGAAAATTCACATTCAAAGTTTTCCTTAAAACTCACTGCATTCTTGTCTCAATCACATCTTTTAACATATGCAAGCATGTTCCCCAAGGAAGTGATGTCACTAACATCAAGAGAGAATCCCATTTAATTTTCAAGAAATTCACACCCAAAAGGATTATAGAATAAGACAAATACACTCACTCTCACAAAGAAATTCTCATGCACACAACTTGACCTATAGGCTTTCCCTTCGTGTAACTCGCCACTAATATAGAATTGCTGCACTTAAAATTAATTAGGACTTGGGGGTCATAATGAAGGTTATGGGTAAAGGTAGGATGATTTTTTAATTCTAGTGACTAGAAGCTCCCTAATGCTCTTTTTGTGAATATTTTTGTGTACTCCATTTTCTCTTGAGATCACCCCCACCTTATCTCTCTTTGGTCAACATTTTTACTTCTGTATCAAGAGCCACCCTTATATCTCCTTAATTACCACTTTTAACCTCATCTAAGCAAGATGTAGCACCTTTCAACAATTTCCTTTCCTCTAAGGTTTAAAGGTCTTTTCAACCAACCAATTCATTCGTTTCCTCATAATTTAGTACTACCTCACATTAAAGCTCACATAATTTTTCCCATTTTCTTTTGCAACTCCCAAACTTAGGCTTTTACCTTATTTTCCCCTTTTCTATCTCACACTTTTGGTGTCAAGCATTATTTTTTTCATTTATTCTCACTACTAGCACTAGGGAGGATGGGTGCCAGAAGAGAGATTACAAAAGGGTAATAGACTTTTAATGTGATTCTCAAGGAAAAAGTTTAAAGGCTCAACATTGGCCAACAAGGATAGATGTTCAAGGAGGTCATATAGGTGAAGTAGTTATCAAAAGAAAACCTATAATCATGTTCTAAGTTCAACTACATCTAGGGTTTATCCTTGAGTCACATTTGGGGCAAGTTTTAGACAACCATTTATGCATGAAAATTAAGCTAAAACCTCATCCCACAAAGAATCACTTTCCAAGGAGTACACACAATTTTCACAACCATATCAAAAGTATGACTTTAGACAAGATCACATATGAATCAAAAAGACAAACAAGGAATATGTAACTCATGACAAAAGAGTACTCAACTTTTAAATTCAATTGCCTTTTTTTCCTCAAAATTCATTTTTAATGCCATTTAAGAAATTTTTGGTGGTATCTCTCAAAAGCAATCCAAACAACCGACTCAAAAAGACTCTAAATTTGGCATTTTCTCTTAAGAAATTCACCTCTCAATCTATCATTGGAAAATGCCACCCGGTTCGACAATAAAAGAAAAGAAAAGGAAATCGCTTCTTAAAAAAGAACTGTGACATAAACAAAACCCTTGGAGTTTATTTGCTATCTACTATGAACAAATGTGATTATTAAGACATGGTTCATCAATATTTGGCAATTTAGAATGAACCCATAAGATTTTCATTTTCAAAACCAGACATGGTAGACACAAGCAACACAAGCCAATCATGAGAGAAAACGCCCCACCCCAACTAATAGATTACATTATCCCTAATATATAAGTTATGAACAATCAATGGAAAGAGGGCTCCCTGAAGGATCTAGCGAGGGGAACAAGGGATCCATGAGTAGGTAACCTCATCAAATTTCCATGAAGCAGTCTCGGATGCACAGGACATCAACAGATCAGGTGGAAGTGCGAGTGGCTCACTTGGTGAAGATACTATCCAATGGTCCGGAAGAGTTCTATTCACATGATAAGAAGTCACGTCTACCCCACCCTCTAGGATGGATTCACTTCATAGACAGTATGCATCCTAGGGCGTGGTGGTCTATTGTGGTATATTTTCTTATCCGATATCACTTCAGATAGGCTATCATAGCCCACACATCAATCATCTGATGGACTTTTACTACTTTCTGGTTGGGCATCATCAGGGGCCGACATATTCAGATCGATACCTTTTTGTGACAGTATCTCCTTGCGCTTGTCAAGTTCTTTCTTTATGCCACCATTTCATTTTCCAGTACTTCAACTCTCACACATAGGCCCCCCAATTTTTCAATTACCGGTTTCATGGCCTTTTTGATGGTTTGTTGAATCATAAAGGGGATAACTTTTGCCAATTTCAATAATTGAACATCATGAGCCCGGACCCTATGTGCCATCTTTAGGATGCCTTTTGCTAGTGGTGAGTTATACCTATTGGTTGGTGATGAAACTGCTATATTTTCATAAGACTTTGAAGGTGGAGGAGTGATAACATCCAAATTCACTCCTCGTAGAGAGAGAGAGTGTAAACAGTCGTTGGAAAAACAAATATACACGACGAGTGTCGGAGTCGAATCCCACAGGAAATAGTACTTATATGGAATGAAAGTCGTCTATTAAGTTAAACTAAGAAGCATCATTGTATTTAAAACAAATAAATAAAAATTTGGGGGTTCAAAAGATAGCAATTAAAATGTAAAAATAACTATTGATCAATAAACAAGATAACCAACTTGAATTAATAAAAGTGAGCAAGAGCTAGGGGTATACTTTTGAATGGGGCTTCAATTGGATTAGAATTGACTAGGCAATCGAATTATTACTCATAAATATAAAAAACCATGAATGAGGAACACCCGATATTTTTCAACCACTAGGGTGCCTTTTGCCTCGGGTTTTCTCAAACCCTATGGTCTCAAATAATATATCCATTAAGACTTGGGTCAGATTTGAGCTATTTATAGCCATCAAATCTCTTATGGGTGAATGATTATGGGTTTAAGCTATCTCTAGACCAACCCTAAATAATCAACACCCAATTACCCACCATTGCTTTCTCACCAATACTCAATTTCCCTTTCAAGCAAAAATAGAGTAAGTAAACATCACCCGCATTTACAACTATGAGTAATTTAATTATAAATTGGGATAAAACAACAGATTTATATTAAATGAGTAACTCTAAGCTTAATCTAGCAACACCAATCCAATTTAACCCCAATTCATTCACACATTCCTAGCAAAGAGATTTAACTACTTATTGATGAGAAATACAAAATTAAATCAACAATTAAAATCATGAAATTCATCAACAAGAGTTAAATTCAAGCTCACAATTTTCTTCAATGGAGGTTTGTTACCTTGAAGAAGAAGAAGAAAAAGCTACTCAATATTTTTCTCGTTAACTTTCTACTCTCTGCCAATTTGGAAGGAATGATCTGGTACTTTCTAAAGAATGTAAAGAAATAGGTCAAAATGCTCCTAAAGTTCTGTGCTGATGATTTTTCCCTTCCTGCAGGCAGTGTCACTTGCTAGTCACCGGCGTTCCACTGGTGCCTATCCGCGGAATGCCGCTGTGTCGCGGGTGCGAGGGCGGTGACCCCGGGTCCAATCGATGTTGGCACCAGGAGTTTGCAGGTGCTTACCTATGTTCCGTCGGTGCACCTTCCACTCTAGCCATTAACCTCCTACGTTTCAGCTTGCGTTTCGCCATCTCCATCTGGTGGAGCGCCGGTCCCATCCAGTCAAGATTCAGTCCACTTTTTTAATTTCATGTTTTTTCCTAAGTTTTTGCTTTCTCTCCTTAAATTAATACCTGCAAAAACTAAAGGAAAGATCATAAAATCTTCTCAAATAGTTAAAAACTTATCAAAAGCTCATGTTTAAAAGCCTAATAAGTTGGTAAATTACTAACTTATCAAACCCCCAAACTTGAACGATTGCTTGTCCTCAAGTGATGCAATTCCTTACATCTGGAATAAGCATGTCATATGAGATTTTGGACAAGGAACCAGTACGACCTAGACAACCCAAAGATCACTAACCAACACAAAAGAAAAGAGAAGACTCAATACTTTATGCAAATACTTCAAGAGATAACCACAACCAATTTGGCATGATTCACATTTGATTTCTTTATTAAAAATAAGGGGCCTTGATGGTAACAACAAGCTTATAGAGCATCTCAAGTTATTAATAATTCACATTCAAAGTTTACCTTCATGCTCACCACAATCTTGTCTCAATCATATCTTTTGGCACGTGCAAGCATGTTGCCCAAGGAGGTGATGCTACTCACAACAAGAGAGAATCCCATTTATTTATCAAGCAATGCACACTCAAAGGATTATAGAATGAACCAAATACTCTCACTCACAAAGAAATTCTCATGCACATAACTTGACCCATAGGCTTGCCCTTCGTGTAACTCGCCACTAATGTAGAGTTGCTACACTTAAAATCAATTAGGACTTGGAGGTCATGATGTAGGCTAGAGGTAAATGTAGGATGACTTTTAAGTTCTAATGACTAGAACCTCCCTAATGCCCTTTTGTGAATCTTATTGCATGCTCCGTTTTCTTTAGATTACCCTCACCTTATCTCTCCTTTACATCATTTCCACTTTTGTAAAAAGAGCCCTCCTTATCTCTCCTTAGTAACCATTTTTCATCTTATTTGAGCAAGAGGCAACACCTTTTTATAGTTCAGTTCTTTTTCACTCAAGTAATTCATTATTCTTTTCATGATGTGGTGCTACCTCACATTGAATTTCACATCGTTTTTCCCATTTTTCTTCTTGAAACTCCCAAACTTAGGCTTTTGACTCATCTTTCCCTTTTCTATTCCCACACTTTTGGAATTTCGAGCATCATTTTTGCATTTCTTCTCACAACTAGCACTAGGGAGGATAGGTGCCAAAGAGGGATTACAAAAGGAGTATTAGGCTTGTAATGTGGTTTCCAAGGAAAAGGCTTAAAGACTCAACATTGGCTGACAAGGATTCATGTTCAAGGAGGTCATATGGGTAAAGTATCTATCCAAAAGAAAGTCTAAAATTATCTTCCAAGTGTAACCACATCTAAAATTAGCCCTTGAGTCATACTTGGGGCAAGTTCTAGATAATCGTTCATGCAAGAGAATTGAACTAAAACCTTTTCCTCAAAGCATCACCCTCCAAGGGATTCACACCATTTTCATTACCACATCAAGATTCATAAAAAACAAGATCACATGAGAATCAAGAAGCCAAACAAAGAATGTGTAATTTATAACAAAAGAGTACTCAACTCTCAAATTCAAATGCCCTTTTCTTCCAAAAATTCATTTTTTTCAACAGCCATGCCATTTAAGAAAATTTTTTTGGCGGTACCTCTCGGAAGCCATTGCAATCATTGACTCAAATGAACTTAAACACAACATTTTTCCTTAATAAAGTCGCCTCTCAATCCATCATTGAGAAATGCCACCCGGTTCGACAATAAAATAAAAAAAAGAAAATCACTCTTCGAGAAAGAACCGTGGTATAAGGAAAACCCAAAGGAGTTTATTCACTAAATACTATAAAATAAAAACATCTCCAGCCTTTGTACCATACTGGGATAAAATATAAATATCTCCAGCCATGTATCATACCGGGATAGAATAAAATATCTCCAGGCGGTGTATCATACTAGGGTAAAATAAATATGTCGGTGTACCACATTGGGGTAAAATAAATAAATCTCAATTATAATCATAAATGGAGCTGCTAGGGATTATACTGAGTTAATTTAACAAATGTAGCAAAGATATGATAAATGCTAAATCAAAAGAATGTATAGGCCTCTTTTGTAATACATAATTGCAAGTGAGCACTCCTAACATGTATAGCTAGCAAATAGAACTTAAATGCATGTATTTAAGACTCGTACAAAATATAAGAAGGTGCGAACGTCATAAGTGTTTCAACAAAATTTATAGACCATGTTCGAAGGGACTTTAGAGCTCAGAAACTCGAAAACTTATCATTCGGCTTAAAGAAGAAGAGTTAGGAAGTCTCCCGTTGACTTCACATATCTCATAACACATACATGGTTTCATGACCCGAGTTATACCCTGAACGCGACACGGTGCCTAGAGCTACAAGTGTCTACAAGCTAACCCATGATATAGCACATTCATTACATACTGCAATTTATAAGAAAGGTTAAGCAGGAGCTATTTGAAAAAAAACATTCTTTTGTAAGTAAATATGAAATTTGATAAGATACTGAAATTTCAACAAAATTGAGAATTCAAGCTGAAACTAATACCCTATGTCTGAAAGCCTTCTAAAATCTGATGAGTTATTGGGAAAAGCCCCCAGCTAACTCTAAAGTATAAAAACTAAAAATGACAACTACTGATATAAAGAGACTCTGATCCTAGAAGGATGAGGACTCACCACTGTCGGTCTACTATATATCGCCTAAAGGAGACTAACCGTGCTACTGAGTCTAGGTACCTGAGCCTATATTATAAAACGATATAGCATATAAAGAGTATGCAGTCAGTACTTTGAATATACTGAGCATATGAGATATGCAACTGAAATAATACGCATGCAAATAAAATCTGACAATATGACTGAAATGAGAATCAATGACCCTACCTGAATGTATAAATATCGAAGGTAGCATGAAAGTCTTAAAATATTGCAAATTCTAGTAAAGTTAGTTTAAGGGTTATGCATATATACTGAAGACTGATAACTGATACTAAATTGAAGACTGTAACTGTACTGTGGGTGAGTCTATTAACTGACATGTAACCACGTGAGCTAAATGTGAAGTTTGATATTTACTCCCTATCTATAGGGCCCACTGTACCTTGCTAGGGTATAGTGGCTGGACTATGTGATCACTAACTGAAAAACCTATTCGGACTAAAACCTAGGTGGTATGTAGTTTTGAAAACCTGGGTGCGCTGGTACCTCGGCCTACTCGGTGCTAAGTATTATTCCCAACTAAAGACAATACACGCACACACATACACACACACTGTACTGATTAGCTTAAGACTGGTGTCCTAAGACTAAGTCAGACCTACTTATTTGAAAGTGTCCTGAGAGTCTAAAGGACCTAATAAACTGATAGTTGAAATATTGATAACTGATAAGTGATATTTCTGAAGATACTGAGCATACTTATAATAAGAAAATATTGACTTTTATCTAAAACATTTATGCTAAAATTCATAATCAAGTGATAGAATCATGATAATTACTAGGATGCCCTTATGAAAATGAGTTGAAAAATTACCCTGCCAGCCCTCACGGGTCGTACCACGACTCGTGGTGACATACCACAGGTCGTACCATGACTCGCAGTGACATACCATGGGTTATGGTATGAATTCGTGGCTTATGGGTGAATTAAAACTTGCTAAAACTCTTGCTATGGATGCATGGTACGAGCCTTATCTAGATATCACGATTCGTACCATGACTCATGGTAACTGGCTAGTCCTGTTCGTTGAACCTGACAGTGCTTTATTAAACTGGTCATAAATTTTTACTCTGAATTTCGATTGATGCAAGATAAAATGTGTTGGAAATAAGAATCAAAGGGATTCAATTTTATGTGCTAGATCACCCAAAAACACTTTGTAAATTGGGAGTTATGGTCATTTAAATTTGACCCTTCTATGAACTTACACAAAAACTCAATTCGTAGGAAAGCTCTCAACTTAACTTTATGCTAGAGGTTCCTTGTGAACTTAATTTGTATCCAATGTACTTCTCACACTTAAGAATTTATGTTAGCACTTAGTTTCCATAAAGTTCAACGGGTTTGTGTCTATCCACATAGCTAGGAAGGTTACTATGTCTCATACCACCTTACTATTAATCGTATTGAGACTCGTGGTCTTTGACAAATCCTAAACACTTCTCTGAACCTCATGTCATGATTCCGTACTACAAAAACGTACCACCCTACCATGAGTCGTCCCTTGGCTCATGGTATCTAAAAACTTGAAACATCTGCTGCTCTACATGGGTTAAGTCACGATCCTTGGTTACTCCCCATGAGTATTGATATGAGTCATACTATGGGGATTGTTGCCCAGTTTTGCTAGTTTTTATCTTTTTGTATAGGATCTAATCTTAGTGACTTTTGGGGTATTACATTATCTACCTCTTGGGAATATTCATCCTCGAATAGAGACTAATATATTTGGAGAGATAGGGAAAGAGCTACAAATCCCAAAACTAAATTTTATGGACTGGATACTAATGGAGTGACTGACTCTGAACTAAGATACATAGCTGAATTAAATTCATGGATCATACATGCATGTTGATACATGAGAAGAACTCAAGGACATGAAACTAACATGAGGCTAAGTAGAGTGTTAAGGAAGAACTAGTACCTGATGCTGAAGTTGAGTTGGAAGGGAATAGGTAAGGGTACTTAGCCATCATATTTTCTTTGGCTTCCCAAGTAGCTCCCTCTATGAGCTGATTCTTCCAAAGAACTTTCATTGAAGCAACCTCCTTATTCCTCAACTTACGAACTTGACGTTTAAGACTCTCAACTGGGACTTCTTCGTAAGAGAGACTATCCTTTATGCCAACACTCTGTAAAGGCACAACCAAGGTTCGATCATCGATGATTTCTTCAATAGAGACACATGAAAGACTGGATGCATCGATGCAAACTTCGCAGGCAAGTCCAACTGATAGGCCACGTTGCTAATGCGCCTTAGAATCCTGTAAAGGACAACATATCAAGGACTGAGCTTTCCTTTCCTCCCAAACCTCATCACCCCCTTCATAGGTGAAATTTTAGATATACCAAATCATCTATAGCAAACTCTAGCTCTCTTCTCCTCACATCCGCATATAATTTCTAGTGACTTTCAGCTGTTTTCAACCATTTCGCCGTTTCTTGATAAGTTGAACCTTCTGCATGGCCTCATGAACTGAGTTAGGCCCTATCATGGTGGCTTCAGCAAATTCAAACCACCCTATAGAAGACCTACACATCTTACCATATAGTGCCTTGAATGGGGCCATCTAAATGCTAGAATGGTAGCTGTTGTTATATGAAAACTTAATGAGAGGTAGCCGGTAGGTGATCATCCCATCTTCCCTTGAAGTTGATCATGCAAGCCCTTAACATATCCTCTAGAGTCTGAATGGTTTGCTTAGCCTGACCATCTGTCTACGGATGGAAGCTGTACTGAGATTAACTTGAGTACCAAGTCCCTTCTAAAATGAATTCCGAAAGTTCCAGGTGAATTGAGTCCCCCAATTTGAAATGATAGACAAAGGGACCCCGTGCAATCTAAATAACTCTCGGATGTATAGACTAGCATAATCTTCTATTGAATCTGTGGTCTTGACTGGTTGGAAATGCATTGCTTTAGTCATCCGGTCTACAACCACCTAAATCAAATCATACTATCTATGCGTACGAGGTAGATCTGTAATGAAATCCATGTTGATCTCTTCCCACTTCCAAGTAGGGAGGCTAATGTCCTGAGTCATACCTCCTAGTTTTTTGATGTTCAACCTTCACTTGCTGGCATTAGGACACTTAGTCAGAAATTCCGCGATGTCATTGTTCATGCCATTCCACCAATAGACTTCTCGTAGATCACAATACATCTTGGTGGCACCTGAGTGGATAGAATACCTGGAGCTGTGAGCTTCTGTTAGTATCTGCTACCTCAAATCATCCACATCTGGAACACACAACTTGCCCTTGTAACAGAGCACACCATCTCCACCTTTGGAGAATGCTTCCACTTCTTTCCTTAGGACTACTTCCTTCAGCTTCCGTAATGTTGGATCATTGTCTTGCCTTGATTTTACCTCCACCACCAGAGAAGACTCTAAACCATTTTAGACTAAAACTCCACCTTCCACTGAATCAACCAAACGAACTCCTAACAGAGCCAGCATGTGAACATCTCTAACCAACTCTTTATTATCATCCTCAAAAGAGCAACATTGTCCATCGATAGTCTGGTGAGGGCGTCGGCCACTACATTGGCTTTACCCCGGTGGTATAAGACAATTATGTCATAGTCTTTCAATAACTCCAATCACCTTCTCTGATGCAGAT
>JACEIK010007839.1:0-70246 GCA_018107945.1 Datura stramonium
TTGGAGTATTACATTATCTTCCCCTTAGGAACATTCATCATCGAATGTGAATTAAGCATATTGAAGGGCTAGGGAAGAACCGAAAACCCCAAATACTCAATATCTTAAGCTGAAAACTAACGGAGTGACTGACTCTGGACTGATACACATGACTGATCTGAATTCATGAATCATACATACATGCTAAAACATGAGAGGAACTGAGAGATATGAATTTGAAATGAAACTAAATACAGAACTAAGGAGGAAATTGATATCGCATGCTGGAACTAAGCGGGAGGGAAAAGATGCTGGTATCTGGCCATCATATCTGCTTCTGCTTCCCATAACTCTCTCAACAAGCTGATTCCTCCACAAAACCTTCACTAAAGCTATTTCTTTATTTCTCAACTTTTGAACCTGATGATTGAGGATCTCAACCGGAACCTCCTCATAGGTAAGGCTATCCTTCATATCGATGTTCTCCATCGGGAAAACTAAGGCTGGGTCACCGATGCACTTCTTCAATAGAGATACATGAAAGACTAGATATGTCGAGGCTAACTCCGCTGGTAGCTGCAACTCATATGCCACTTTGCTAACTCGGCTCAGAGTCCTATAAGGACCAATGTAGCAGGGACTGAGTTTCCCTTTCTTTTCAAACCTCATCACTCCCTTCATGGGAGAGACCTTCAAAAACATCCTATCATTAACTTCAACTGAAGCTCTCTCCATATAATATTCGCATAAGTCTTCTGACGACTCTGAGTTGTTTTCAGCCTTTCCCTAATAAGCTGAACTTTCTCTATAGCCTCATGAACTGAATCTGGCCCTTTCAACATAGCATCACCTACTTCAAACCAATTAACAAGCGATCAACACCTCCGCCCATAGAGAGCCTCAAACGGAGCCATCTGAATGCTGGAGTGGTAACTGTTATTGTAATAAAACTCGATGAGAGGAAACTGATCATCCCAACTACCCTTGAAATCAATCACACACGCTCTCAACATATCCTCAAGATTATGAATGGTCCGCTCGGCCTGACCATCTGTCTACGGGTGAAAAGTCGTTCCAAGCTTGACCTGACAACCAAGTCCCTTATGAAACGATCTCCAAAACTGTGAGGTAATCTGAGTACCCCTATATGAGGTGATGGACAAGGGAACTCCATGCAACTGAACTAACTCCCAAATGCATAGTCTAGCATAATCCTCGGTTGAATCGGTAGATTTGATCGATAAGAAATAAGCTGCTTTGGTCAACCTATCCACAACCACCCAAATAGAATCATACTGTCGGCATGTATGAGACAACACTGTGATGAAGTCCATATTGATCTCTTCCCACATCCAAGTAGGGATACTAATATTTGTAGCATACCTCTAGGTCTCTAATGTTCCACTTTCACATGTTGACAATTCGGACATTTAGCCACAAACTCCGCTATGCCCTTCATCACACCATTCCACCAATAGGCCTTCCATAGGTCATGGTATATATCGGTGGAACTTGGGTGGATATAATACCGAGATCCATGAGCCTCGCACAACATTCACTCTCTCAAGTCATTAATTTCGGAACATATAAATAACCCTGATAATAAAGTACACCATCTCCCCTTTGGGAAAAGACCTCCACCTTTTGATTTTGGACAGCTTCCTTTAGCTTTACCAAGATAGGATCCTCATCTTGCCTAGCCTTGATCTCGGTCACTAATGAATATTCTGAACTATTCTGAACAATGACACCACCGTCTACCAAGTCAACAAGGAGAATCCCTAAACAAGCAAGCCTATGCACATCCTTTGCTTACTCCTTCCTCCCACCCATCACATGAGACACTCTCCATGGAAAGCCTGATAAGGGAATCCACCACTATATTAATCTTGTTCGGATAATAAAGGACCTCATGTAATAGTCCTTAAGAAGCTCTAGCCACTTCTTTTGTCGCAAATTCAGGTCCTTTTTAAGTGAGCACATACTAAAGGCTCTTGTGGTCCATGAATACATCCACATGCACCCCATACAAGTAGTGTCTCCAAATTTTCAATGCAAACACCACCGCTAGCAACTCTAGATCATGCATTGGGTAATTTTTCTCGTGAGTCTTAAGTTTTCTAGAGGCATACGCAATGACCACAACATGCTGCATCAACAACAACCAAGACCAACCCTAGAGGCATCACAATACACAATGAAACCATATGTGCCCTCTAGTAGAGTCAATACTTGGCTAATGTGGGTTGATTCTTTAACTCCTAAAAACTCTTCTCACAAGCATTCAACCACTGAAATTTGACCTTATTCTAGGTCAACTTAGTAAACGGTGCTGCAATGGATGAAAATCCTTCAATAAACCTCCTGTAATATCATAGCTAAACCCAAGAAGCTCCTAATATTCGAAGGAGTAACTTTTCTAGGCCAATTCTTCATCGCCTCTATCTTTTGAGAGTCATCCTGCACACCCTCGCTTAACACCACATGACCAAAAAATGCTATTAAGTTCAACCAAAACTCACACTTTCTGAATTTAGCAAACAGTTGGCGGACCTTGAGAGTCTGTAGCACAATTCTCTAATGAGCAGCATGCTACTCCTCGCTCTGAGAGTATATGAGAATATCGTCTATGAAGACAATCATAAACATATTGAAGTACGGCTTAAAAACCCTATTCATTAAGTCCATAAAGCTATAGGATCATTTGTTTGTCCAAAAAACATAACTACAAACTTATAGTAATCGTATCGAGTCCTAAAGGCTGTCTTCGAAATGTCACTCTCTCTAACCCTGAGCTGATGATAGCTGGATCTAAGGCCTATCTTTGAGAAACACTTAGCACCCTGAAGTTGGTCAAAAAAGTCATTAGTTCTAGTTAGAGGATACTTGTTCTTGATTGTAACCTTACTCAACTACCGATAATCAATACACATTCTAAGGGAACCATCCTTCTTCCAGACAAAGAGAACTGCCGCACCCCACAGGAATTTACTAGGCCTGATGAAACCCTTATCTTGGAGATCTTTCAACTACTCTTTCAACTCCTTTAGCTCTGCTAGAACCATTCTATAAGGAGGAATGGATATAGGCTGCGTATCTGGGAGAAGCTCAATTCCAAAGTCAATCTCCCGCTTGGGAGGGACTCCTGGTAGATCATCAGAAAACACCTATAAATACTCACACACTATAGGAATTGATTGAAAAGTCGGGGTCTCGGACGTCGCATACTTAACTCGTACTAAATGGTACATGAGCCACTGCCTACTGATTGACCTGAGCGGTTGTAGCTTGTGCCAATATTTGAAATGCCGCTCTAAAATCGGCGTGAGTGACTTGCTCGGGAAAAGGATCTGCTGGTGCTGGCGGGGCTTTCTCATGCCAATCTCCGTTGCCATTGTCATGGCTATTTCCATTGTCATTCCTTCTTTCATTCACTCTACGTGGAGACATATTTCTGCAAATGCATATAACACGAGTTAGAAGGAATAAAGAGATACTTCATCGCACGACATAGATCCTAAAAGAAGGGAAATTTCCTAAAACGCCTTGTAGCCTTTACCCTATAAGTGTGGCGCGCTTCAAACCCATGGAAAAGATTCTACTCAACGCGTCTTTTAGACACCTTAGAACACTCTAAACTTTTGATCTTATATCAAGTTTTTCACGACCCGATTTGGGACCCCAAACCGAGACACAGGACCTAGAACCACGAAAGGCTCCAAGTCGAACCATGACATGAACATAACAACTAAAGAGCATACATTAAAGCAAAATTTGATAATTGAAACATGAATAAGAGTATGTCTAAATAACATAACATATAAAAATGATCATAAAAAGAGTCAACACTTGATAAAGCTGAAAATCTACGTAATGTCTGATAAGCCTCTAAACTGTTTGATGAGCTAATGAGACAACACCACTAACTAGCTCTCTAAAGTCTGAAGCTGAAATAGCATGATCAAAGGCTAAACTAGATGCAATTAGAAGATGAGGAATCACCAACGATGGGAACTAAACTAAACTACGGAGACCTGGACTAACAGCGAAACTTGGTCTGATCACTCGAACCTGTATCATGAAACGATACAACATAGAGTATGCCATCAGTACTTGGAATGCACTGAGTATGCAAGGTAAGTAAAACATGTTGAGTAACTATTAACTGAAATCGTGCATATAAAAAATCAGTAGATCATGACAGTAAGGACTGCATGCTAAAATCTGAATCTGTTACATATATAGTCGTAAACTGAATATCATATCTAAATCAAATGACCCAAATATAAAATAGAAATCATATGACTTTTCATAGCTGAAATCATAAGTAAAAGCTCATAAACTGATCGTTGGGTCAAACTTGTCGTAAAACATAATATCATAAGTCATGATCATGAATAACTGAAATTAGTAAATTACTTAAAATCCGGACAAGACAATGACCTTTTTGTATTCAATTTTTAGAATGATAATATATATAATTCTCTTCTTTTGTTTTTTGTATGTTATTCTTATGGTTTTTTTATTCTTGTATATCACCAATAATTTTAACCATGACTATTAATTTCTCATCATTATTTTCCTCCATCTCTCTTTTATATATTCTCAGCATATATGCTTGAAAATATTTTATATAAATACTTAATAGTACTATTATGTAACCAACTTAGGGGTCATCTACTCACTATCTTACTTGGATATTTTTTGCGAGGAAATTTAGGAATCATATGATATACTCATTAACTATGATAGTTAAGGTGATCAACAATATTTGAACTTCTACTAATAGAAACGAAGGAAGGAGTACAAAAAAGAGGAACAAAGATGAGCTCTTATATAGGAGTTTTGGTCCTTTCAAATGCTATATCCTTAAATTAGATATTGATGAAATATTTCTACTTATATATATCATTTCTAAAGTTAGTTTCAAAAGAAAATATTAGTTTCATTTATCAGCACATTGAATAATGCGGCCCAATCAGCGGCGGCTCTCCTACTTCAAATCAGCCAACCGGCGATCTGCATTTTCACCCGTATAATGCCTCCCGGGGCGCCATCTGAGCGGATGCTGGAGTGATAGCGTTATTATAAGCAAATTCAATTAACGGCAAGTATGCGTCATTACCTCAAAATCTGCTTTTACACACCGGTAAGTTATTTTCTGTTTTTATAAAGTGTGAAATATATTAGTTGTATCTTTCGAGTTTAACGATAATATTAGGATAAATTATTGTGCCTCAAATAAATAATGTCTCATTACAACAATTATAAGCCTTTATCCCAAACATACTTAAGTTAACTTATACGAAGAGTCACCGTGCCTATCACTTTTCATATAACCTATGTTGCCCAGATCTCATAAATGTTGTCACAATCGTGTTTGATCTTTCAAAAATATATAATTTAGAGGAAAATATTATCAATATAGAAGAATATAATTGGAATTTGTTGGTTCGGTAATTATATCTTACAAATCTATGCAACACCTAGTAAAAAGTTTATCCAGCAGTTTCTTTTGTATAATAGTTAATGGTGGTCATGCAGAACATGGACTTTGTCTTTGTAATTAGTAGATAGTAGGTCCTTTACAAATTAGTTATACTTTAGTATATATGTATAATTATTTTACTTTGTAAAGTAACTCTACTTTTGCCAACACAAATTTAATAATCAAGTATAATCTCTTCATTATTTGATTGGTCTGAAGTTATTATATATGATTTGTTATGGGATATCGAGTATCTTAACGTCACGAGTTAATATTGAGTTTTAGTTCCACACGACTACTTTATTAAATAGAATTTATTTTTATATTTAAATTTTAAAGATATTTCATCCTATATTTATCTAATTAAGATGTTTAAATATTTATTTTAATTAGTATATACCACATTCGTATTAATTGTATATGATGATGTCATTTTTCATGCATAAATGGTTAAAAGATACTCATTAGGAACATCACACTCGCCAAAATAAATTCAAGGATGCATAAGTAAGGTTATACAATCCATTCAAGTTTTTATCTAATCTTCAGGGTTGCATATCTAAAATAGAAAGTGAAATGTAGCGGGTATTTTTGTAGTTGTTTTCATGGTGTCATCTTTCATAGAAAATTCCCTTTTTTTCTTGAAGTGGATAGAGAAATTAGGAAGTTCTAGCAATACTATCATTTTGTATTTATGTTTCATGTATTTATTTGTTTAGCAGGCTTTCTCTTAATGATAATATATAGTAATATTTTTCAGATTTGGTGCATCGATGTATGCAAAAAATACTAATATTAAAAAATATTATAAGTATTACAAGAATATTGTTATTCATATATGATATATAGGTACATACTTTCCACCCTAATGAGAGGAAAGGCTATTATATTTATACTTGTGGATTTGCAATTCAAGATTGTTGTATCTTTTTATTTATTTATTAAGATTATTTTGGAATACATTTTGATGGGGAAAACAAGGGGAAGGGTATCTATTTTTGTGTTGATATTATTTAACCATTTAAGCATGAAAAATAACATCATCATATACAATTAACCATTACATCATCATATACAATTAACCATCATCATATACATCATATTAGTTGACCTTTTATATATGAAAAATGAAATCTTTCATAGAAAATTCCTTTTTCTTAGGTGGATTTAGAATTCAAAAGTTACGACCTTATCATTTTTTATTTTCATGTATTTATTTGTTTAGCTGACTTTCTCTTAACGATAATATATAGTAATATTTTTCAGATTTGGTGCATCGATGGAAGTGCAAAAATAATAATATTAAAATAAATATTATAAATATTATGGAGAAGATTTTTATTCATATATGATATATGTACATACTTTTCACCTAATGAGAGGAAAGACAATTATATTTATGTTTGTGGATTTGCAACTCAAGATTGTTGTATCTTTTTATTTATTTATTAAATTTATTTTGGAGATCATTTTGATGAGGAGAAACTATGGGAAAAGTGTCTATTGTGTGTTGATTTACTATAATTTTGGAAGCTTTTTACCTCGATATTGCTATAAAACTTTCAAATTTTGCCAAAAAGAGATTTGATTAGTTTAGACTTTAGACATGCCATTTAGAAATGAAATTTGTTGAAGTATTTTCCATATTTATTTTTTTGAATTAATTTATATTAAATGATCGCTTAGCAAGTTCACTTCTATTTTTTTTTTGAATATTGCGCGAAGCGCGAAAAATTAAGTAGTTCTCTTATAATTCCAAGTCTCTTGCCAGACTCAATCCACCCAACTTTATGATTATGAATGCATGAGTTTTTAAGATTCTCCCATGAATCGTGATTAATCAAGTTATGATGATTTTAAAAGTATGTAAGTTTCTTGATTTGAAAGCCCATGTAAAGTCAAGTATGTTGCACCACTGATTTTAGCAAGATTTACAAGATAAGTTTTAAAGAAATGTTTTGGAGCCAATACTCCCAAAAAATAGATTTATGTGATGTCTTGAAATGATGATTATCAGAGTATGTATATTTTGTAAGTAGTATCTACCACCGAGTAAGCTAGGGATTTCGATGATCCAGGTCTCGCAACTACGTGCCATGGTAGGTATATATTCATATTTGGGGCCTTTCAGAGAGTGTTCCCCCGCCAGAGGCACATCGGTGATATCACACCTTAATCGTTCTACGCGTAGCAGGTTTAGAATGACTCACGCCTGCTTGAGCAAGATAGTTGGGGTATCATGTAGGCTCTATCGCAGTGTTGTCAGTTATGATGAAGTCTCCCATTGTTCCTCATGTTTTAAAGATTACTCTTGTTTATAACTCACGATATATTTTATGGCATATTTGACTCATTGATGGTTGTAGATTTAGGTTATGATTTCAAGTATGGTACATGATATGATTTCTATCTTCAAACCTTGGGTCATTATATTTCAACTTATGAAGAATGTCTCATGATTATGATTATTTCAAGAATATGATTTTTAGCATGTTTCCCTTAATCTAATGTCCTATCCTGTTTCATATTCATGATTTCAGATTATCATTTTACTAGCATGTTTTATTATGTCTACATATTCAATACATTCAAAGCACTAACTACATGTTCTATGCTATATCATCTTATGATATAGGTTCAAGTGACCTATCTCATTCCCGATGTTAGCTTGCACTACTTGGTCAGCACCATCCAGTTTTGGTGAGTCCTCATGATCGAGGATAGAAGTTTTAAATTCTTCTCTCTTTTTCTTCGTCTTCAGGTTTGAGACTTAGTGAGCTAGTTGGGGTATTGTCCCATCAACTTCTCCATAGTATGTTTAGAGGTTTTCTAACAGCTACGTATAGATGGCTCATTGACATGGTTTATGCTTATGTTTTTATGTCATATTGTGCAAACTTCCGCTTATCTTTTTGAGTTCAAGTCATTCCACTTTAAATATCTTTAATTCTATGTATGTACCATGAGTTATCTTGAATCCATTCATGATTCTAGGTCCGTGTCGTAGTCCGGGGTCCCGATTGGATAGTGACATGTAATGTTTGAGATTTTTCCCAAACAATATTTAGAGCCTTTTCATGTTTCCATTCCTATTGGTGAGTCGATTATAGCAAAGAAAGTCTACAAATATTTCACCATTCATTTCATCAAAGACACCACCGTGGCTTAATTGGGTTATACATAGTGGTTGATATTATTCTAGGAATGGATTGGTTATGCTCCTGCTATGCCTCAGTTGATTGTAGAACCCAAGTAGCCAAAGTTTCGGTTTCAGATGGCCGGTCTTAGTTTGGGTCATTGTTACTCTAGGATTGTCATTAGTATCTATAAAATACATGTGCTTCAGTACTCATACCATATTTGCCAATCATTTCCGTGCATACTCTGTTGAGCAGGTGAACCATGTTGCTTGATCGAGAGCTTAGAAGGCCTTTACATTAGGGAGATCCTTGGTAGAGATACCTTGTTTATCTACGGAGTGCAGTTCGGCCTATCCTTTGTGTTTTGTATCTTTTCATCCTTCAGATAGTATATTATTATCTTTAAATATATATATTTATTCACAGTCTCTCTTGTACACATGACACTGAGTCTTGGGTTTTATTATATTACTTTTTCATATTTGATTTCTATTAAAGACAAATTATGGTTTTAAACTTGTTAATGTCTTAATTTACGCTATTAGTTTTATTTGAGCAAAGTTTTGTGGTGAGTTGCTCAAATAGTATTTAACCATTTTCATTTCTATTTATGGCCTCGAGTATTCTACCCATTCCACTAGTACTAGCATTTAGTTACAACACTCCTTATCTTCACTTTGTTCCATATTGTTTGTTCAACATGATGTCTCTAAGTGATGCATAACATCCATAAATTAAGTTCTTTTTCTAGTATATTTAGAGTCTATACTAAACCTTTCCACACTCTATAATTTATGATGTTATGTCCTAATTTTCACTTATTCACATTAACTTTGGTATATTTTTATATCTAATTTTTCTAATAACCTCTTTAACGGGGATTCCTCGTGTTCAACATAACGAGCGAAGATTCTTAAAGCCCTTAACCTCCACATGTACGCCAACCTTTTGTCCTAGTCCTACCAAACATAGCATAGGGTGAGGGGGCCAATATTCAAAGTGATATAATTATAACTTTAATAAAGATTTTTTAGGGTGATTTACTTTCCTTCGTATTGCATTAACTTAAAAATAACTTTATTATGTTCACATTTAGCAAGCTATAAGCATATAAGAAAGTGATTAAAATTCTCTCCTATATAAATAAAATTTGTCCCTTATTAGGGTATTATTTGATTTATTTTTTGACATAAGGAATGAAAAAATATCAAAAAAGCTGCTTTAATTTTTAAGTGCAGAATTTTGTCTTTTGATGACATACATATGATGCTAATGATTAAAAAGAATCTTTGTAAAATTCAGAGAGCTTTTAGTGTGAATTAATCTTCCTATGAATTTTTATTTTTATTAAAACACATATGTCTATTAGATAAGTACATTGAATTTTAAAATTTAAAATATTTAAAATCAATTTTTAATATGTCATAATTGTTATTATTGTGTTTGATGTTTTGGAAATTATTTGATATAATCTATTTGCAATTTGAGATAGTCAAAGTGATCAAAAATAGAAATAAAAATAGAAAGAAAGACTTATGAGGAAAAATTATAAAGATACCTAATAATTATTAGCAAAAATAGAATTTTACTTAATTAGTGTTTTGATCTTGTATTTTTATGCTATATATAGCTACTATATTCTCCTCTATAATTCATAACAAAATTAAAAGTTTGTACAACAAATCATCTTAGCACACAACATGGAAAAGACTTTATGACAATTGCTCTTTTTAGTCACTTTTTGGCTTGTTGCCTTTGAGTTTGTTCTATCAATCAAGAAATTATATGTCTGAAACTTCCACATACCTTCTTGTATTCCTTGTGTAATGTGTTCTTGTTGATGAATTTAACATTATATGAAAATTTAAAATGTATTCACGGCACATTCACGCTTTTGTTACATTATTTGTTATGATGAATTTGCTCCTCCAGTTGAAATAAAAAATATTACTATTTTTCTATTTGACCTAGTTCATTTTAAAAATAACATTAATTAATAAATTTAATATTTTTGTGCAATAATTTGCAGGATCTCATTTGATATGGGACAGAAGCAAGAAATTCAAATCAAGGACCACCATTTTGTTATTTTGATAACGATTGCCAAGAATACTGCTCACTTCTTCATGCTGGCATGGGCATTTATGTTAATAGCATATACTTTTAGGAGAGAATCAAGTACCTTGTTGAACAAAAGAACAAAGACACATAGCTGAAAAGACATAGATAGCTACAATTTTAGTGTCTTTAAATTGGTATTGCACATTGACATGTAATAGATTTTATCGCTTCTTTCAGTTCTAATAAAAAAATATTAAGTTGCAATTCTCCTAAAAAAATATTTATTAGAATATATTTTATTAAATTAATCTTATTAATTATTCTTTTAAAATTTAAGTTTGAATGTTAATATTCACTTAGAATAATAATTTATCTAGTATAATCCCACAAGTTAGTACTTAATAATTACTATTAGAAGAAAAATAAATTTCTCTTCATTTATTAAAATGGACAAGTAAAAAAAGAAAAAAATTATCTATCTATCTATATCTATCTTGTATTTAAAAAATTCAGAAATAAAAATTAAATAACTTAAATATCCTTCTCAATAAATAATTCATATAATTTTTCTAAAGATTTCAAAAATGCCTAAGAGAAAAAAAATATTGTCACAAAGAAACGCCTGCGAAGATAAGTGTTCTAAGAAATGCCTTCTATTCTCTCTTTGTTAATTGTCATCCAACTTTCATGGTTTTTCTTTAAATTTTGTCTTCCCTTTATTCTGGCTTTTTATTCTTCATTGAGTAGTTCATATTTAAAAAAATGATATTTTCGTTTTATTTTATTTTAAAATAAGTGGTACTTGATATAATTAAAGAAGAACATTGTATTCTTTCAACTCTTTCCTTATTAAAATTAGAAAGTTTTACATAATAAAAAAGAAACTACTAAAATTTTCAAGGTATAAAAATACATCATACTTTCTAGGAAAGAGCACTTTTCTTAAAAGGCGTACAAAATTAAAAACACACTTATTTTAAAATAGACGGAGAAACGGTACTTTTTAAAGTTATTGCATGAATTGCCCTATTTACTGAGGTAGTGTAATTTTCCCTTAGATTGGTGGTCTTTAATTTTTTTCCCTGATTCCTATTTAATTAAAAATTTCCCAGCGAAGTATCCTTCACTGCTTGTTCTATTTTCTCAAGGCATAAGATTGAGAACTTTACCTTATTCGGCAAAACTTTAGAAAACTAAGAGACACTTAACTTTGTAGGTTTTGAGCGAACTTATGTCTTGTAATACTGCTGTTGCCTTGTGAATTTTGTCTTTGTAAAATGCTTTGACCTTGTGGAATAACATGGGTTATGACACTAAGGTATATTGTTACGAAACAAAACTTATGCCTTGTGACATAACACTTGACTTACGATTTTGTCATATACTCCTTTTCCTTGTAAGTGTAGAATTTTAGGTATAGAATGTTTGTCATTCGTAACTTTAATTCATGTAAAAAATAGAGGGTGTGCGTAAGTAGGTACTTTGTCAACAAAACTAGGGTACCGAGAATTAGAACATATACTTTATCCAGCTACTCCAAAAATCTCATATTTACATAATAATGCTAACATCAATGCTCCTGTCAAGGAGGTGTAGATGTATATCATGCCTCAACATTACCAATCATACATGGAACATCTTCATGATACAATCTTGGTGGTACATTTGCCATTTGAAATTTACACTAGACAAACACTCCTTAATGAAATATCATTCAATTTCCACATACTTAGTGAGATCATGGGAATATGATTACCTTATTTGAATTATGGATTTAATCAATTTTAGAAGTTATTGATTTTATTAATTATAAATTACACAAATAAAATATTAAAAATTTAATTATTAATAAGTGCAGTCCATGTCAATGTCATATCTTACATGGTATCGAGCCGAGTCCATTTACGTATGGCTCTAGTCCACACACGTCGATCGGGCACAGGTGTGAAGGGGGGAGTGTTAAAATTAGGTTAAGTCCCACATTGGTTGGGGTATGGGTGATGGTTTGTTTATGTGGACTTGAAATCCTCCCCTCACGAGCTAGCTTTTGGGGTTGAGTTAGGACCAGGTGTCATATCTTTATAGTGGCATCCATCAAGTGTTTCTACACTCGACCTCGTAACAACTTTTTGCTTCTCGATATCTTCATGACATTATTTCCTTAAACAAAAATAATATTATAACCAATGATTTATTTCTTGCCTAATCCGCTACTATGTATCTTTGTGATAGTTTTCTCATTCTCGAAAATAATAGCTTTCTTATTAGATCTCTTATAAAGTATCACAAAATTCTATAAACAACCATCGATCTTTTGTGAAGCTACACATGAACAACTAAACACTTATAACATGTTTTTATCTCTATATGAGTTATATAGATTAATTTTCCTTCTAGACTTTAATATACATAATCTGCTCGAAAAATTTTGAGTATGTGGTTTGTCTCGATATGGATAAGGGTCCAACGATGGAAAAACAGATGATCAACAATTACAAAATGACCATGAGGAGTAAATTACATCATCCTTTGCTAACACTCTTCCTCAAATATAGAAATAGAGGTACCTTAAAGTAAAAGCGATGAGGATATATGCTCCACATGTCTAGTATAGTCTCCCAGTGGCTTCCTCCTTCAGATGATGCCTCTACTTCACCATCGAGAGATGCTATCAGCTTTGATCTCAATTTCGGAATTTTCCTATCAAAAATAGCTAGGATCCTTCTCAATGGCCAAAATTTGGTGCATTGTAGCGAGTCCTATTGGATCAATTGAGATCCATCACAACAATATTTTTCAGCACTAATAAATGCAACACTAGATATTGTACATGATAATCCTAGAGGTAAAGTCAACTCATGGAAGTCACTTCGCAATATGTTATAACACCTCAAATGGGCCAATGAGACACAAGGATGGAACTTTTCCTTCTTCAAAACTATAAAACCATTCATGGGTGATAAATTAATAATACCTTATCTCAAGTAATTTACTCCAAATCTCGAATCTTTCCAATCTGCATAAATGTTTTGTCTCACGAGTTTGAAAGTCATTCACGAATTCACTTCACTTTATCTATGGAATCTCATCAAAGTATGTACTCCATAGCCTAACCTTAAAAGCATTAAATAAAACCGGCAAATGTCTATATCCCACCATATAAAGCCTTGAATGGAGCCATCATTTGAATAGTTTGGAAAGAAAATTTTGTGTCATGAGAGAAAAATTATCAACTTTGGTATATAGTGAGCTTAAGGATAAAATATATCGTGAATCCTGCTACGGAAGCGGGTGTATTAGATGGACTATAGTTTCAAGTTATTTCAATACTATAATCACACAATCTAACCAACTCCTACTTGATGTTTACCTGATTCTTTATCGAGAGTTTGTTTTGGACATCTTTATTCTAAATAACCCTTTTCCAATTTCTTGATGTCGTCCTCTCCTGTTTGGAATTCTGTTCAATTTTTTCTTATTTTGGACATTATTCATATGTTCTTATCCTAGACCATCTGTCGATTTTTATTAATATATTTCTCCTCATAAGTCTTGACCCCATTTTGCCATATAATTGCTATCTTTTAAGGACTCCTTGTTTCGCTCAATTTAGGCAAAATAGAACTTAGTCTCATAAGTCCCATCTCTTGAGAAAAAGTGTCCTTATCCTCTATATCTTACAACTTCCACCTAGGGATTTCATGCAAATACACATCTCGACTTTGACTTTCCAAACTGCGTCTCCGTTCTTCTTATTGGCATGCAACAATGATGCCTAGCACTCTTAAGTTCATATAGTGGTTTTCTGTGAGCATCATAGGAATTGTTTTCATTCGGTAAAAATGATGATGTTCGATTAATCAATTTGCTACGGTCAAAACACATTCTCCTCGAAACTGGCCCAATGATGACCTTGAAACCTGTTACTTCACGTTTCCATATTTAGAATATGACGATGTTTTTATCCCTTCCATTCTATTGAGGGTTCCTTTGCAAGATATCGGAAAAATAATTCCATGTTAAAAGAAATAGTTCTTCATACATGTTAATTCAATTCATTATCACTTTTGACTCTCTGCACCTACTTGGAAAATTGTTGGTTTACCAATGCAAAGATGTTTTTTTAGTAATTGATACACTTCTTTCTTATCAATCAACAAATAAATTCACACTACTAAAGAATAGTCGTCCACAATAGTAAAAAATATGAGGCACCACAAGAATAAGGGTCCTACAAGGTTCCATAATCCCCTGTGGTTTCATTAGTCTCAGGTGGCTATACTATTGCCGAGGAAAAATACTTTTGAGACATTTGCTCTTTGGCATCTCAAATGTCTAGCTAATTTGTCACTATTCTTTTAGTCTAGAAATAATTTTACCACTTTACTGAAGGATGTCTCAATCTCTTGTGCTAGAGACAAACCAATCTATAAATCTTTCATAGTCGAATTTGTGGCACATTTTAAAAAAAGTAACTGAACTCAACGTTCACCCTTTTCCAGTTAGATTCCTCGTGGTGGGACCTTGTATAACATATGAAATTTCTTATATGTGATAATGATTAATTAACTACTATAAAGAAATTAAATTACATGTTAAATTCATAACATTAAAGACATCCTTTAGCGATATCAAACCATTCGGTATAACGTAACCCCTCTTTGGTGGGCAGGTTGATTCCATTTGAAAGTCTAATATGACATTATGAAATATCTCATTGATCATACGGCCCTTCAAAGATTACATATCACATCATAGGGAGTGTAGTGTAAATGATCGGGATTTATTTTGGATTAACATCCATTTTCCTTTGAATTTGATCTTTGAGATTTCAATATCTTTATCATAGTTTCCTTCTTCCAGGCTCAATTTTGGTGGTTTTATCCGGCCTATGTTCATCGATCCTGTGTCTCATGTTCTCCCATCTTTAGCTATTGGTATTATCCTAGTATTTACCCTTCTGGCCAATTGCCGGACCCCGCGCTGCTACGCGATTGACCTCTGCCTCAGCCTTTTATTTTTCCTCATACTTTAGATATTTTGTCCATCATTACGGTATCCTACGAGTTGGTAGAGTATATTGGCATCATATCCTAGTTTCTTGCATCATGTCATTCTATGATATCTACAAAGTACACATTCTTCCCGATACTCATACAACATTTGGCAATCTTTTTGTGCATACTATCTTCGAGCATGGTAAGCTATGTTGATTGATTAAGCTTTGAGGCCTTTACATTAGGAGATCCTTAGTAAGATACCTAGTTGATCTGATTGCCAAACTTATCCTATACTTTATGTTTCTGTCTTTTCATCCTTGAAGACGAGTGTATTACTATCTTTGTATATATTTATTCACACAATCCCTCTTGTACACGTAACCACCAGAGTCTTTGTGTATTATATTACTTTTTCATATATAATTTCTATTTAAGACTGATTATGATTTTAAACATCCCATAATATCTTAATTTGCATTATTAACTTATTACCCCGAATATGTTTGTCTTGAGTTGCTCAACCTTAGTATTCTACCAATTTTCATTTCTATTCACGGCCTTAGTATTGTACCATACTAAGCTGGTACTAGCATTTTATTACAATATATCTGTTTGTATTTTTCCATATTATTTATTCCTTGATCTCGCCTAAGTCTACATAACATCCATACCTTAAGTTCTTTTCTAGCATCTCTTTAGATACATGCCAAATCCTTTCCACACTCACAAAATTCCTTTGATGTTATGCCACTAGTTTTCACCTATTTACATAACTTTAGGTATATTTTCACTTATCTAATTTTCTAATAATATCTTTATAAAGAGTTCCTCATGTTCAACATAAATAGAATCTTGAAAATTCTTAATAATGCAACCTCCACCCATATCTTAGCCATACTTGTCCTAGCCACACCAAAACATAGCCAGGATTGGGTTGACAACATTCAAGTGATATAATTGTAATTTTAATAAAGATTTCAAAGGGTGATTTACTTCTATTCGTGTGCATTCACATAAATATAACTTTATTATGTTCACATTGTCAAGCCATAAGCATATAGGAAAGTGATTAAATTCTCTCTATATAAATTTGTCCACAATGGGATATTTTTGATTTATTTTTGGACATAAGGAATGAAAAATACCAAATAAAACTACTTTGAATTTTTAAGTGCAATGACTATCTTTTAGTAGCGCCATATGATGCTAATAAGATAAAGAATCTTCTTATATCATTGAAGCTTTAGGTGTGAATTAATCTTCTATGATTTTATTTTTATTATTACACATGTCTAGTAGATAAGTATATTAAATTTTAAACTATAAGAAAAAGAAAAAAATAGCGGTATGAATAGATTCACTAGGAGCATTAATATAATTAAATTATTTGACAAAATTGACTTGAAATTTGAGAGAGTCAATGTGATCTAAAATAGAAAAATAGAAAAAAGGCTTATGAGGAAAAATTATAAAGATCTGCAATAATTATTAGCCAAAATAAATATTTACTTAATTAGTGTTATATCTTACATTTTATGCTATATATATATATATATATAGAAACTATATTCTCCTCAATAATTCATAGAAATATATAAGTTTATACAACAAATCATTTTAGCACACAACATGGAAAAGTCTTTACAACAATTGCTCTTCTTAGTCACTTTTTGGCTTGTTGCAACTGCTTTGTTATTTCTCAATTAAGAAATTATATGCCTGGCTTCCTTGGTCTTACTGTATTAAATTAAATCCCAATTTTCTTTTGATGAATTTCATAATCATATCCAAAATACAAAAAATGTGTAATTTCTTACATTTATCCCTTTTTGTTAAATTTTTTTTACCACGATGAGTGATCCTCCGGTTGAAATATAAAATAATATTATTTTTCTATTGACTGGTTCATTTTAAAAAATATAGTAGTTGATTAATTTAATATATTTTGTGTAATAATTTGCAGGATCTCATTTGATATGTGGGACAACAGAAGCAAGAAATTCAAATCAAGGACCACCATTTTGTTAGTTTGATAATGATTGCCAAGAATACTGCTCACTTTTACATGCTGGCATGGGTATTTGTATTAATAGCATATGTACTTGTAGGAGAAGAGAGTCGATACTTTGTGAGCAAGAGAACAAAGACACACTACTGAAAAGATACAAATAGCTACAATTTTAGTGTCTTTAAATGGGTATTGCACATCGAAATGTAATAGATTTTATCGCTTCTTTCAGTTCTAATAAAAAATATTAAAAAGGATTACAAGTTAATTATGCATATGGAATTGTTTGATTATTAATTTAAATTAATTATTAATTATTCTTTAAAATTTAAGTTTTAGTGTTAGTATTTACTTAAAAGCAACAAATTATCTAGTATAATCCCACAAGTTAGTACTTAATAATAATGGTAATATTAGAAGAAAAAATAAATTTCTCTTTATTTATTAAAATGGACAAGTAAAAAAGAATTTATCTATCTATCTATATTTATACTATATTAAATATAAAAATTTTAGAAATAAAAGTTAAATAACTTAAATAGCCTTCTCACTAAATAATTCATTTAGTTTTTTTAAAAAGAATTACAAGAATGCTAACCGGAAAAATTAAAGATGAGAGTTATAAGCCTTGGATTCTCTCTTGTTTTAATTGTTATCCACTTTCATGGTTTTTCCTTTAAATTTTGTCTTCCTTTTATTACAGGCTTTTGTTTCTCCATTTAGTGATTCCTCTTGTTTTAAAATAAATGATATTTTATATTTTATTTTATTTTAAAATAAGTGGTGCTTGATATAATTAAAAGACATTAATGACGTTCTTTCAATTCTACCGTTATTTAAATTAAGGAAGTTTTACATAATAAATAAACTACTAAAATTTTCAAGGTATAAAAATACATCTTACTTTCTAGGAAAGAGCACCTTTTTTAGAGCGTGCTAAAACTAAAAATACAACTTATTTTAAAATGGAGGGAGAAGTAGTACCTTTTAATGTTGTACACGAATTGCCCCTATTTACGGGTGGTCTAATTTTTGCCCTTCAAATTGGTGATCTTTAAATTTTTCCCTTGCTTCTCATTTAATAAAAAGTTTATTGAAATTATTTATAATTTTATTAGGAAAATCTCTCTTCTCTCTCATCATAAACACCGCAATAACTGAACCCCTAATTTGGCTTGACACCCGTGGCCACCAACCGAGCCACGAGAGGTAGGTAGATCAATCAAACGGCCCTTTCACATTCCTTAGACTATGCTTACATTCTCCAACCACGAGCCTTTAATCATGCTTGGTAGAAAGAGTGCTATCAATACCCATGAAGTCGGTCACTTTATTGTATAGTATGTGTTATACCCAGCCCAAAAATCAAATCCCGGGAGTTGAAACGGAGATAACTAGAAATTTGGCACCGGAGTCACAGAACGAGTAATTATGTGACCCATGGGGTAGACCAGAGTATTGAATGACTCGTGGTAAGGTACTAGACTTGAGTTGAAAGTTTGAGTTTTGAAGTCACCTGGACGTGACCACGAGTGGTGGTCGGACGATTCGTGGGATGTGTTGTCGGTTGCTAATGATTTGAGATTTTGGAGTAGTGAAGGTGATAGTGGTGACCACAGTCATATTAACCGATAACGACTATTAGGGTCCCCATGGCGAGCCTCGAAGGCGAATTTTGGACAATGCATATAATGGCCGATGCCACAGTGGTGGTCCTTGGCAACGATTCATTCGGTCCCTTGGGTAGCGATCGGATTTTAAACGAGATTTAGTAAAGGCTCTTCCATAATTCCTATGATCCTAAGGCCTAAACTACGTCATTTTAAGCTCTAAATAGGCGGTTTATGAGGAGTATATTTATTTAGAGCTCACATCCATGCATGCAAATTGAAGGGGTTTAGAAGGTAATCAAGTGTAGGTTTTTCTTCAAGTTTCTTCAAATCTTCATTGGGCAATCGAAAAGTGGTAGAATCGGATCACATCGAGTATGTAGGGTTATGAATAGGTGATTTGTTCACACTAAATGCAGTCCCTCTCTAAATCATGAAAATTCCTATATTGATTCTATGGTTTAACCCGATGTAAATTTCAAACTTTCTACATGGGTAGTGTCACGTCCCATTTTCTTGCGAAAAGTAGGATACAACATGTGATGACTCTTGAGGGTTTGTTGAGAAAGGTTGCAACCCTAACAATTTGAGGTGCATTAGGACACCTTTCTAGAAGCTAAAGTCAGCTTAGTTATCTATGTTATCATAGTCGGGCAAGGGCTTAAATTACCTCGAAAGGAGGGTGTTAGGCACTTTTCGAGGTCCTAAAATGTAGTTCCTGTACGGATCCATTAATATGTGGGGAAATTAACTAGGCGAACAAATAAGATTGATTTTAAACTAAAATTATTGTATTTAACTTTATTTAATTATCACAAATAAAATAAATAAAACATTATAGACAAGCGCGCAAAGAAAGAAATGAGATAGAATGAATTTAAAGATAGTATTTTTTACATTATATTTTTCTATGCAATAAAATATTGCAAATAAATAAGAAAAATAATTTAACGCATAACAACTATTGTTCATTTCCTATTGACATGAATATAACATAATAATTTATAAATCACGCAAAAGGCAACCAAATAAATATTATTTAAATATGGGGTCGAACCTCGATGAGCGCCTACGTATCCTAAAGGGAATCAAGTTTCACATAGTTCTACATTTAAGAGTTTTAACTTAATGAGATCACCTTGTGCAACTTAAATAATAATTGTAACCATTTTAGGTTACTCGTATTATTCAGCGAGCACAAACTATCATTTCTATCTACCACTTGAGTAATTAATTGTTAGTCCTAAAACGCTCTAGAGTGAAGGAGAACTAACGCCTTAAAATTTGCCTACCCGTCCCAATCTTAATATCCAGGCGTTGGACGCTCTTTAGGATTTTTGAAATCTAAAATCCTAAGGCTGTTAGGGCGATTAACATCAGATAAATAGTAATTAAACCAAGCGGCATATAAAGGTTTCAAATAGGCCTGCATCAGACCTATGACTTCTAAAAATGGATGCAAGTAAGGATGACCTTTAAACAAGATGTCGAGACTTCATGCATGATTTAGGAATAGTACATGATGATCGTGAAAATGAAATTTAATGTAAAAAGGAAATGTCATTCGAAATAGATAGACATAATGAGATGGTTAAACAAGTAGTATGATTTAAATAAATTAATATCTTAACCTATAGGCATGATTTCTATGTTGAATAAGAGAAAGATCTTTATGCAGCGTTATTTAACTCCTATACGCATAATTTATAGTAAAGCAATTCGTCTGTTATTATAACTACGGGCGGTGTTGAAAGTCAAACATAAAACATACTTCAAATTAAGGACCTAAAGACATGATATCTATTGGAGTTATGGTAGCGAGACGAAGAATCGTACTAAAACAAATAAATCGGGTATGATTTCAGTTTGAGAAAATAAATCGGATTGGGCTTCACGATTATGTGAATCAATCTGAAAGATTAGAATCCTATAAATATGTTACTGTAGTTCTTTTATCACATATTAATTTAAAAGCACAAATATGCAAAATAAATTCTTGTATGAGGATTTTTACCTATTTGCACGCACGCGATCATACAAAATCCTACGGAGATTTATGGTATTTAATCGGCGCCTATATTATTGTGTTAATTCCTATAGGCATGATTTTAAAGATTATATATTTATTACTATATGCATTCTTTCTATGTGAGTAGCAATTTAAAATAACGATAAACAAATAATCCACTTTTCATGAACCCCACATTTTCCACTTGTATCGGCATTTTACAATTATTAAAATTGAAGAATATAAAAAATTAAATACAAACATAAAAAATTATATTAAGAACAATCGTAATCCTTCTGTCCGGGGACTCTTCATCCCAAAAAGGAATAACTGTTTAACAAGTAATATGGCAAATGCATATGTACAAACATATATTCGAGAATCCATAAGTTGCAAGTTATTTGATTTTCACAAAATACTCATGCAAACAAATTTGAATTACAAAGATTCCAGAAGCCGTATCCTTGAGACGAGATACTCAAAATTTTAAAAGAGTTTATTCTAACATGATGTAACTATGATTTACACATCTTATTATGTGAAAATAGTAAGGAGAAATAACTAACTAGTTAATCAGTAAAATAGGGTAGCAGCTAGAAATTTCAAAAGGGCTTTACCAATAATTGAGACCCCGAACTTCAACACGTCAAGATCACAAGAATCTCGTAGATCCCGAGCAGGTGCTCGTGTTGAAGTGGATGAAAGAACTATGATATTAGGAAGGACAAAATAATATCTTAGAAGCAATATCTCTCTCTCTCTCTCTCTCTTTTCACAATCTTGACTGAGTAAGCAAATAGGGATGGGCTGCTTTTATACTAAATCATAAAGGGCTGACTAGGAAAAGTTCCATTTCTGAGAAAATATGGGAAAAGAAAATAAAGGTGAAATCAGCTCAAAAGGAATTTTTTTAAAAAAATCAATCAAATCAGCATCCTTGAGATAACCTTTAACTATAATTGTAAAATAATGAAAAGGAAAGAAAAATCGAGGCAATGAAACATTCTCCTTAAATTAAGACAAAATAAATGAAATTAAAAACGAGGCTATTAATTAATATTTTAAGTGAATACTAAACTGCCATGGTGGATGCATGTGCGGACACCATATGTGAATAAAATATTTTCTAATAGACACGAGACCCGACGAAGGAAAGTAAATGATAGAAGGAAAGTCCTAAATTAATGAGTATCAAATTATTCTCGTCAAACCAAAAAGTGATGAATTACCATATATATGCCTTTATCATTAATATTATAAGACTATAGAAAGAGAGGAAAAGAATCAAACAAAGCATTTTTTACCAAATTATACGAGTGTAGTCAAAGAAACTCTTAGACAAATATATATGGAGACTGACTATTCGAGAAACAAATTAAGGAAAGGAATCAATTAGAGGAGAAACATACGTATAAATTGACAAGAATTCAGATTAAGTCCTACCTTAAACAAACAAATTACTTATATTTCATACTATATTTACTCTAAAATATCTTTTAAGAGTTATAATGGCGGAGTTATAAGATTCCTAACATGCTTGTCAAAACGTGATTTGGTAATCGAGACTAAGCAATTATACTATAGTTGAATTGAACAAGATTGAAACCATATAGGCTAGAAAATCAACAAATCTTCGTCAAACACTTTGAATATAAGATTAGTAATAGAGTTTATAGAGACACAGGAGCTACTATCATACGGTGTTGCATGATGATAAGAGCTAAATAGAGTATAATAGTAATTATGTGAAGGTACCCCATAGATTAAAGTAAATCAAAGTATATCACTTAGAGCTTCATGTACATTTTCTCTATACAAGAAGAAAAACAAATGCGGCTTAAATATTTCGAGAGATCTATATAAAAACGTAAAATCACATTTTTATCACATGTAATAACACAGAAAATATCAGAAATAATAGGCATATTCAAACTTGCATCTTAAAAATTATAAAGAGGAAAACATCACATCTAGATTGGCGAGAAAAATATTAGGAGACAAATAAATAAAAGAATAAATAAGGAGTGATAAGTAGAAAGACCATAGCAAGGTCTATTCTTGACTCGGTGTTTGGGTCGGCAGAGGGGAGAAGGATGGCAGCCCGGTAGTGATTGTGGTGGTCTATAATGTATATAATAGTGAGAGAGAGGACTATTATTTTCCGGAGTGGAGTCGCGGGTTTCGGTGCGAGATTGGGGCCAGTTTAGCTAAAAAAATGGAGAGAGAGGGAGATCTAGTGGCGCGGTGTTCATGAAACATAGGAAATAATGGTGGGTCATTTGCCGGGGTTTCTGGCCGGAGGTGGAAGGAGAGAGGAAGAGAGGGGAGAGATGGGGGCTGGTGCGGCGGTTTTAAGGTTTTCATTTCAGGAGGTTGTGAGGGTCGGGCTTTGCCGGAGACAGCGGCCGGGCTTGGGCAGAAGTAGAGAGGAGTAAAATGGAGGGCGCCTGGTTTGTGCGGCGCCACGGTTGTTTGTGGGAGAGAGAAGAGGAAGAGAAAGAGGAGAAGGCGTCGGGGAGGATGGAGATGGAGGTTAGTGGCTAGTGGCGCGTGGTTTCGCCGGAGGAAGAAGGAGAGGGGTAAGAGGATAAGCCGGCGGCGAAAAGGAGGTAAGGGGAGAGAATTTGTGGCGCACGGTTTGTTTTGTGAGAGGGGAAAAATGAGGTTTGTTTAGTGTTAGAGGGGTAGATGATATTATTTAAGGTAAGGGAGTAGGGTTTTAATCAGGGTCGTTAGATTACATGGGATGGATGGATGAAGTTAAAAATTGGAATTGGGTCGGGTCGCGGGTGGTGGGTCTCGCTCGGATGGGTTATGGGTTGGATAAATGGCTAGAATTAATTTAAGATTGAATTGAAGTTAAAAAGTGAGGTGATTTGGTAAAATAGGCCCAGAATTGACATAAATTTGATAGAAAAAGGTTAAAATCGGCATAAATGGGTATAAAGTGGCTAGATTTTAAATGAATTGGATGAAATTGGATTTTAGATGCTATTAAATTAATGACTTACTACATTTTGTAAATAATTTGTAAATAGATAATAAAATTATTTAAATTACGAAAAATCATATAAACATTATTATTAATATAAATAAACCTTAAATTTTAGTAGACTCCGTGTAAATATTATATAATTAATAAATTATTAATTTGTAAATAATTCAATGACTAGAAAATAAAATTAAGTTATCAAATATTATAAAATTATATTATTAACATAAATAATTTATAAATTAGAGTAATATTATTATGCAAATAAATTTGTAAAATTTAGTAAAATTATTTAAATAGTTTATAAGATTCGTAAAATATATATTTAAAAAATAAGGGCGTATATTCATATGAAATATATTGTACATGACACAATTATTTAACATTAGAAAATCAATAAATTGAAATTATTAAAATTACAAATACATATATATATGTAATTTAAAATAATTTACCCAATAATATGATAATCAATTACTTTATAAATATAAATACAAGTCGAATATTTAAGTAAAAATATAAATAATATATATATATATATGTAAGCAACATATACGGGGCGTGGGGAGGTCAAAATTGAGCATCAGCAACTGCCTTCTTTACTGGGGAATGAGATGAGTTGGTGAACGAGCATTGACCTAGTGGCCAATTTTGTCCGGCCGAAGAAAAATTTTGGTGGCGCTAGATGAAGAAAAATGAATTTGTGAGATGTTGTGGCGAGACTTTGGTATCAAGTTGCACAATGCGGAATCGGGCGCGTGTAGTGCAGATTTGGAGACTGACAGAAATTCCTAAAACTTGGCAACACGAAGTTTGGATAAAGATGGGGGTATACCCAATTGACAAGATTTAAAATGCATTACAAAATAAATAGGTGGGAGTAAGGTTTGAAGATTGTGGATAAAGTTAAAGAGGAATAGTAGGAAAGGCGTTATGTTCGTAGCTCGTTATTCCTCGTCATTAGTAAACAAAACGATTAAAACATATGCATCGAATAATTTGTAAGATAAACTGATGCAAACCATTAAATATGATGCAAGTTCCCTTTGAACTGATGAAAAGTTTGCTTGAGACAAAAGGATGATGTCTCGACTCCATGATGTCTTGGTCCACTTGATAAGCAAAATAAATTTCCTTAGGCCATGAAATGATGTCCATGAGGCCATGAAAAGATGATGCCTTTAGTCTATGACGCCTTAGGAGCATGACAAGCATAAAATAAATCCCTTAGGCCATGAAATGATGTCCGCGGGCCATGAAAGATGGCATGCTTTAGACTGAAGTGCCTTAGGGGAGAATGATAAGCATAAAATAAATTCCTTAGGCCAAATGATCCCAAGCCATGAAACGTGCCTTTGAATTATTCGCCTTCAGATGAGTGGAAGAATGTTTAATTCAAAGAGTGCTTATCCAGATGCCTCAAATAACTCGATTGAAAGCTACACGGTTTGTGGTCTCAATACCAAATAAGTCATAGGAGGGCTCGAGAGATGCAATAACAAGCTCAAATGCAAGTGCAGGCTCAGATGTATATCAAGGAAATGCAAAATAACGGGCTCAAATGCATAAAGCAGGCTCGAAATGCAAATAACGGTATTGAAATACAAATAACGGGCTCAACGGGCTCAAATGCAGCTGCGGGCTCTTTGTATATCAAAATGCATATATCACGTGCATCACGGGCTCAATATGAATCTGAGCTCGAATGTATATAAATGCATGTTATCATATATATCAGACAATATGCAAATACGAACCAAATGTATATCAATATGCAAATACGAGGCTCGAATGTATATATTGTCATATATATCAAGGGCTCAATATGCAAATATGGGCTCAGATGTATAGAAAAATATGGGCTCAAATATACCAATACAGACTCGAATGTATATAAAATGCATATTTTCATATATATCACCCAGGGCTCCAATGCACCAAATACAAGCAAATGTATATAAAAATGCATGTTATCATTTATATCACGGGCTTGATGGCAATTGAGTGCTCAAGTGTATATAAAAAATGCATATCGTATATCATGGGCTCAATATGCAAATACGGGCTCAAATGCAAATACGAGCTCAGATGCATATAACAAATGTATACCATGGAAACAAACGTATATATAAAATTGTATACCACGGGCTCAAATGCATATATAAAAATGTATACGACGAGATCGATATGCAAATAAGGGCTTATATGTATATGTAAATACGAGCAGATTCATATATTATATCACGAGCTCGAAAAGACACCTATAAAGGCTCAAAAATGTAGATACGGGCTCAAATGCAAGTATGACGGGTTCAAATGCATCCCATTTCATATCATGGGCTCGAGAATGCATGTAATAACTTAAAATGTGAATACAAGCTCAGATGATGGAATAGAAAGATATAAATAGGGGCATAAGGAAGAATGACTTAGCTCTATGTCGCCTTGTGACAAGACGTTCTCCATCTCTTGCCTTTTGCATTTCGTTATTTCGCTCGAGGAAGAATTATTAGTTTTGAAAAGGAATGTTTGATCACGTGCATACATCACAGCAGCCTTCTTCTATTCGTTAGACACTGTTGTTAGCTCACGTCCAGGTATACGCTCGGGCATAAAAAGTTTAAACAAAAGGCGAACTTTGTTAAAATAATTTGAAGTAAAAGTAAAAGTAAATAAGTTTGAAATATGTAGAAAAAATTGAGTTAAATCATAGGCCATGGCATATTTTTAAAACCATACAACGCCCTTTTGTAAATCTAACCCTTGTCTTGACTTAGTCTTAACGAATTTTGGATCCTTCTCAAAATTTCCGCCCAGATGTAGAAAATGATGTAGACTTCCTTATGACATAGAGTTATGAATTTTGAGGTCCTTTAAAAGAAATTCTGCCCCTAGTTGCTAGCTTGTTAACAGAACACCATGGAAATATGACGAGAATGCGAGACCCTTTTTAATGAGAAAGGGGATAAATTTTTTTTATAAATATATGGAGCCGAGTTAAAGGACATGCCATTATCCACGATAAGCGGAATCGCTCAATGTAGTTAGGGTTACAGGTAGAAAAAAATAAATGCCCAATCTAAATGTAGTAACTGCTTACTTGTCACGAGTTGATAGGTTTGGGCAATTTCAGCCTCATCTCTTGCTAGGATAAGTGCTCACTCCCTTGTCGGCACTGGTGAACTATGTAAAGGACCTTACCGGTTAGGCGAGAACTTGCCTTTGGCTTCATCTTGGTGTGGAAAAATCCACTTCAAAACTAATTACGGGCATGAAAAGTCTTGGCCGAACTTTCTTGTTAAAGGACTTGGTCATCCTGATACATTAAAGTGACCATGCTTGGACTACATTTTATCCTTTTCCCATCGTAAGGTACTAGTTTCTAAAAGCCATATTTGCCAACCTTGTTTTATCGTTGATTACGCTTCTTTATTGATTCTCAAAGAAAGGAATTTCCACCTCAGCTAGTATCTTTGCTTCATTACCATATACCAACATATAGGCGTAGCTCCGGTGACGTTCGGAGAGTAGTACGATATCCCAACAAGAAAAGGAAGTTTCTCATGCCGGTGTTTGTAGTTGTCAATCATCTTGCGCAAAATCCTCTTGATGTTCTTGTTTGCAACCTCCACGACTCCATTCATCTGCAACCTATATGCAGTAGAAGTGTGGTGCTTGATCTTGAAGTTTTCACCGTCATTCTCATCAAGTCACTATTTAGATTAGCGCCATTGTCAGTGATAATAGATTCGGGTATCCCAAATCGGCAAATGAGATAGTCGTGGACCTGTCTGTCACCACCTTCTTTGTGACGGACTTTGTGAGTGGCTTCAACCCATTTAGTGAAGTAGTCGTCGCAACCAGAATGAATCTATGTCCATTAGATGCGTAGGCTGATGGGACCAATTACATCCATTCCCAGTTGCGAATGGCCAAGGCGAGCTTCGTGGCATGAAGCTTCGTTGGAAGAACCAAATCACATCTGTGTAGAGTTTTGACAACGATGACATCTTTACACGTACTTGTCTGATCCCGTCTCCATAGCCAACCAAAATAGCCATCTCTAAAGATCTTAACTGCCAACACGAAACCGTTCATGTGGGGCCCACCAAATTCAGCGTAGACTTCCTCAATCAAATTTGTTGCTCATAGCATCCACACATCTTAGCAATCCCATGTCCGGTGTCCTCCTATAAAGGATTTATCCGTTTAGGAAAAGTTGATTGGCTAGCCTCAGGGCCATTGCATTTTTGGACTCTTGTAGCATGCTCGGGGATAACCCTCGTTTTTCATATACCCTTTGAAGTCAGCATACCATGGTTCACCATCTGGTTCTTCCTCAATATGAAAAAAATAAGCTGGTTATGTATGTGAGCGGAATGGGATCGATGTAATTCTTATCGGGGTCTTGGATCATCGAATTACTATAGCCAAAGCATCTACGAATTCATTCTGTACTCGGGGAACATGCTGGGACTCAATCTTGACAAACCTCTTACAAAATTCTTCCACACAATGTAAATAGGGCAAGACTTACGTGTTCTTAGCCCATTCTCCCTCACTTGATGCATCAGCAAATGCGAGTCTCAATTACAGTAATGACTGCACACGTTCATGTCAGCTGCCCGGTCGAATACCCAAGATGCAGGACATATTCGGCCATGTTGTTAGTACAAGGGAATCGAAGCTTGGGCGTCTGGGGTAATGCTTCCCGATCTCTGATACCAACACTTCTCCAATGCCTACTCCTTTTGAAGTTTCTTGCTCCATCTAAGAATAACCTCCAACCACCATACATTTCAGCAATATCTTCTCCTATGAAGCGAGCTTCCTCGTCGGAAAGTATGTCTTGATGGTTCACTTCTCTTCGTCCACGAGTTTTCTGCAAATTATGCGCAAGAGCACAAATCTTTTACCCTTTCTGCGTGGCTAGACAATATCAAACTCACTTAGCAATATCGCAATTTAGCCCTTCCCTGCTGGAAGGGATTTTGGAAAAGATATACTTGTGGATCCATTACGTAGATAAGATAAGTCGTGTAAGCAAACAAATAGTGCCTCGGCTTACGAGCGCCAATGTCAAAGCACGCAATGATCTTGGGCAGAATTTAATGCCAGTGATACTCGAATGCTTCATTTCGACTTGTTTATCTATTGTTATATGTACACATTCTCATGTGATTCTTAGGTAAATGTGAATTTATACTAACCAACATGATTAGTGTTGTTTCTGAGGTAAAATAATTTTTGGAAGCTAATCTACACGTTGGTGAAGTGCGGGAATGGACTTGGAAGCAAGAAGTGGAAGCTGACAAGGGAAGTTGGCAAAAATAGGGGCTCCGCGATGGCGCCGTGTCACGCTACCATCGCGGAGGCATTCTTCCTGGGATGATTAAAATATGCCAAATTCCGGTGGAGGTTCGTATTTTTACTCAGGGTAGCACGGAGCAGACCTCGCGATGCACTCTGTGTCACATCGAGTTTTATTACTTGGAACCTCAAGTTCCAGTGAAGATGCGCGATAACTTTGTGGCATGGGCAAGGCTCCACGATACATGCCATGCCACGGCGAGGTGCAGTTACCTTGGAGTCGAGTTCCAGTGGGGGTGCCGTGATAGCCCGTGGCGAAGGCGGTGCTCCGCGTTACACTCCGTGCCACGTTGCTTATTATTCAGGAAAAATTATCAATAGTATAAATAGCAAACTTGGGTTTTATTTTAAACGTTCTGACTTAGTTGAGCAAGAGGCACGTAGGTAGCGGCAATTGAGTGGACGAAAATTCTATGGTTATTCTCTTCCTTTTTCTCTTTAATTTCAATTGCTTGTACGAATTCTACTTATTTGAAGATGTTTAATCCACAAATGAGTGGCTAATTCTGGCTGAGGTTAAGGATAATTGTGAAGAGGATTGTAATTATTGATCATTTAGTTTCATCTTTTCTTCAATGGTTGTTCTATCAATTCTTGTTTCTTGCATTAATGTTTGGACAATGTTAATGTATATCTTAGAAATCCAATTTTGATTATTGAAAAAGGAAAGGGGTGGACAGATGTGAATTGTAGGATATGATCTTTTCTTAGCTGAGAAAGTGAAAGATGCATTGGAGAATAGAAATATAAGAAAGTCTTATTAGTCATTTTTGGAATCGGTTATGTATGGCTAGAGCATGAGATTCTTATATCACAAAAATATGAAGAGGTCTCATGATTCTTTAATTGGATAGGAGTCGAAAAGATCCAATTCATAGACAATTAATTCCTGACTAGCAACCGAAGAAGATTAGCGGAATTGAATAATAAATTACATCCTGCGTTTGTCTTAACCTCAACTTGTTCATTGCTGTTCGAGACTTCAAAGTATAATCTTGACTTAGATTCTTATTACTTAGTAGTCTTAACTCATAAACATTATTTGTTTGGTTGTCTACATTCATAGAGATATCATTCACTATAACAAGCAATTACTACCGTAGTTTAGGCCTACTGTGGGATCGATGCTTGACTTGAAATAAAGCCACTTTACTACACTTACGACCACGTGCACTTGCGCATTAGTTTTGTGACAAGTTTTTGGCTTGACATTCTTGGGAGAGCTATGGTGGTAAATTTATTTTCTTAGTGTTAGTTTACAAATTCTGTAAGTATTTAAACAACTTGATCTTAGCCTTTCTCTTGCAGGTACTGAATTTTTCACAGACGCTGGCAAGAGATTAGGAGTTGTGGATTCATTTATAGGCTAGGAGAAGACAATTTCATACGCCAAAGAAGGGATTCTCTAGATAAGAAGTTGCAGTTGCTAGCGGGCAATTATTGGAGCGACAGCGAATCCACACAGCTTGCGGGCAGTTTGGTGCCCGAAGAGTACAGCAAGACCGGTCCGCGAAGTGGCAATCCCACATGCAAATAATGTTACAACTAGTATTAGCGGTCAGGCGGGAGGGAGGTTCGAGCTTAAGCGAGAATATGGTGCGGGTTGTTGCACACGGCGGTGGTCACGGAGTCTCCCTCATGAAGATCCACAACAACATGCTCCAAACCTTTTTGGAGATAAGTGACTTTTCCCCCCGCTGTAGTATCATCTGACTATGTGAGGCTACATTATTCCCATTCTCACTTTTGGGGAAGCAAGGTCGTTGAAAGCCCGAACCACTAATTCCCATCACTGCTAGGATGATCTTGCGAGGAAGTTTTTGATGCGATTCTTTCCATCACGGGAAGACAGCCAAACTTAGAGTCGGATTCTAGTTTCAAACAGAGAGAGAGGGTGAGAATTTGTATAAAGCATGGGAGAGGTTCAAGTCAATGTTAGGGATTGTCCTCATCATCACGGTCAATGATGTGTTGGTGCATACATTCATTAAAGGTTTGGAACCACATACTAAAATTTTGTTAGACTCTAATTTGGTGGGCGGGGATTGGAGAAGACTTATGAGGAGCTTTACACTTTGTTAAACAGTATTTCACGGGAAAATCGAGAATGGAATGCGTACTCCAACCGAGGAGGAACAAGCGGCGGGGAGTCTTTGAGGTGGATGGTTTTACAACTGTTGCTGCACCGAGATATAGGCTGCGTTGCAAAATCAACTCAACACCCACTTGACGGTATGAGCTTGAATCAGAACAAGCACCAATCAATGCGGTTCGCCGGGTATTGTGTGACGTATGTGGGAGTAGTGAACACTCGGCTAAGTGTTGTGGTGCCAATCGGACTTGGTAAATTTTGTTAGGAACATCCAGAGGAATAATAATCAACAATATGACTTAACGATTTACAACCCAAATTGGAGGAACCATCGAATTTTTCTTGTGGGAGTAATAGCCATCAAGAGACGAGTTAGTCGGGGGCGTCAGAGAAATCAAGGGGGCATCAAAATTTTGAGTCTCAATACGAAGAAAATAGTACCTCGCCACCACCCAACAACATTGAGGATATGCTTAAAACAATAATAGCTAACAGCGCGAGATACGGGATGATTATGTGAAATTAGCACCTGAAATGAAAAATCGTGATTGAATACAAGGCGTTAGAGTATCGGTTGGACAGTTATTTGGAGCACAAAACACCGAGACCCGGGAGGAATACCAAGTGATACTGACCCAAATCCCAAACGGAGTCAATGCGGTTACAGCAGTGGACTTCCAACAGGAGGTGGAACCCAAGGAAGGAGCCACCTCGGCAATGCGGAGATGTGGAAAAGATGGAGAACATAATGATGTGAGGGGAAGGAAAAAAGCTGAGTGAGATAGAAAGACCACCACCCCCGTTCCCTCGAAGAGATTAAAGAAGCACAAGGAAGAAGCTTGCTTTAAGAAGTTCATGGAAGTATGAAACGGTACATATTAATTTACCTTTGGTTGATGTTTTGGAGGGAGTCTTAGAAATATACCAAGTACATCAAAGACAATGTAGCCAAGCAAAAGCGAGATTGTGAGTATGCTATGGTGGCGCTTCTTGGGGAGTGCACCTCCGAATACAGAATAGGTTGCCGACAAAGATCAAGGATCACAGGAGCTTTACCAGACCAGTTAAAATCGGGCAATGTATTTGAGCTCGCGAGATGTGATTTGGGAGCAAGCATAAACTTGATGCCGACATCGGTGTTCAAGAAGTTGGGGTTGGGCAGCCCTAGACCAACTACGTGATCTTACAACTAGTGACCGTTCTTTGGCTAGACCAGATGGTATTGTGGAGGATGTGCTAGTGCAAGTGGGCTCCCATTTTCCGGTAGTTTTATTATCTTGGATTTCAAGCGGATGCGGAAGTCCCATTTATTTTGGAACGTCCTTTCTTGGCAATAGGCGAGCTTTGATTGATATTAGTTCTTGGCAAGCTAACCATGCGAGCACATGATAAAGTAGAGGTTTTGATGTGTACAAGGCCATGAAGCTTTCGGCCATTTATGAGAGCTATCGTTAATCAATGTGCTAAATCGAAGCAATTCTTGATTGTTGACTCTTAGGACCCATTAGGAGAGAGCCTTGATGGAGCTCACGATCATTTAAGAACATTGCTACGTATGAGATGGTGCAGACGCTGAACAGGCAAAATGGTTTCCCGGGAAGCAAGATTTACTACGCCGTTGATGAGGCCATTGGAACCGTGCAGAACCATCAATTGAGGAGGCACCAAAATTGGAGTTGAAGAAATTGCCTCCACGTAGAGTATGTATTTTTGGGGAAGATGACACCTTGCCAGTCATTATCTCCGCAGAATTGACAGAGGCACAAGTGAAAGATACATTGGTGGTCTCGAGGCGAAAGAAAGCAATGGGATGGCAAATATCGGACATCGGAAGGGGTCGTCGGCTTTTTGCACGCAGTTTTTATGGAAAGAAGGATCCGAGGCCAAGCTGTGCAACATCGGCGGAGGTTGAATCCATTGATGAAGGATGTAGTTAGGGAAGGAAGTGATCAAGTGGCAGTCACCAGTGTGGTATATCCCATTTTAGGCAGTGAATGGGTTAGTCCGGTTCAATGTGTTCCTAAGAAAGGAGGGATGGCTGTGGTATAGCGAAAGAATGGTGATTCCCTGCGCACAATCCACGGGCTGGCGAATTTTCATGGATTACAGGAAGCTAAATAAGGCCACGAGGAAAGATCATTATCCTATCCCATTTATTGATCGATTTTGGACGGGTTGGAAGATTAGTACTATTGTTTCCTTGATGGATATTACAGCTATAATCAAATAGCCATAGCAGGAGGATCGGGAAGACCACTTTTACATGTCCTTATAGGACACATATGCTTTCAGGCGGATGCCATTTGGTCTATGCAATGCACAGCCACATTCGAGAGATGCATGATGGCGTCTTTCACATTATGGTGGAAGATTTTGTCGAGGCTGTTTATGGATGACTTTTAACATTTTGGTAATTTATTTGCTACATGTTTGCAGAATCTTGACAGGGTGCTAGCTCGATGGGAAGCCCAAGACTCTAGCTTGTGCTCAACTGGGAGAAATGTAATTTTTAGTGCAAGGAGAGGATATCGTCCTTGGCCGCCAGGTGTCGGGAAAGGGTTGGAAGTCGATCGTGCAAATATTGAAGTGATGGCACACCTACAGTGTTAGTGAAGGGAATTGTTCCAGTTTTCTGGGGCCATGGGGAGTTCTACAGACGGTTCATTAGAACTTCTCAAAAATTTCTAGACCGAAATATCTTGGGTTCTTTGAAAAGGGTGGGGGGTCCGAGTTTGTGAAGGATTGTGTTAAGGCATTTGAGGAGCTAAAAGCAGAAGATGGTAGAAGCGCCTATTCTCATTCTCCGGTTAGGGCTGACCCAGATTAATGTAACGATGCAAGTGACGTGGTATGAATGTATTGAAGACGTAGGAGAATAAAATTTTTCATTCATTTATTATGCAAGCAAAACATGGCATGAAGGCCCAAGTCAATTGCTCTGATCCACGCCAAGGAGATGCTAGCATTGGTGTTAGCATTTTGATAAGTTGGAGTCCATTACCTGGTAGGTTTCTAAAGTAGTGGTGTATGCGTCATGCGAAATTCGGTATCTGTTTGGCAAGAAGGATGCAAAACGGTTATAAGATGGATATTGTTCTTTTGCCAAGTTTGACGAGATTGGGGGCCAAAGGGCCGAAATCAAAATGGCAGATCACTATCTGTTGACCATTATGTGAAGGAAGGTGATATCAAAGTTCCCGAGATGACGTGTTACCGCCCAGTAAGAGAAAATTTGAAATCCCTTGGTATGCGAGATATTGTGAACTTTGCTTGTAAGTGAGTCTAACATAGGAGAGCTACGGCTCGGCAAAAGAAAGAAGTTGAGACATGTTTGCAAATTATTGCATATGGGATGAGCCGTATTTGTTTAGCGAGGGGACCGGATCAAGTGATGAGACGGTCGTCCCGAGCCAAATTGCGAAGTATTGAGGAGTTGTCACTCATTACGTTGTATGGAGGGCACCACGGAGGAGGGCGGACTGACTCTGGTGCCCTACGATCCAGAGTTTCTTTTGGCCTATACTGTTTATAGATTCTATAGCATATGTAAAAATGTGTGATAGATGTCAAAGAATAGGCACAATTGGTAGAAACGGGAGATGCCCTTTGCGGCGGATATTAGGGTTGAATTTGTTTGATGTATGGGAATAGACTTCATGGGCCCGTTCCACCGTCATTTGGTAATCTTTCATCTTGGTAGCGGTTGATTGTATCTAAGTGGGTTGAGGCAACAACTTGCCCGAGGAATGACAACAAGGTGGTGAGCGAAATTTGTGAAAAACAAATTTTCACCGGAGTTCGGAACACCCTTAGAGGCTATTATCGGTGATGGAGGGTTTCATTTTGTGAATGCAAGTTTCGGGAACTTGCTAGCTAACTAATAAGTGCGACACAAGAGTAGCAACAACGTATCATCCCAAGCCAGTGGGCAAAAGTGGAGGTGTCAAACGAGAGAGATAAAGCGAGATTCTACGAGAAGACGGTGAATGCTGTAGATTGATTGGTCAAGCAAACTTGGCGATGCGTTGTGGGCTTATAAGGCTTGCATAAGACACCCATTGGAACTTCTCCGTACAGATTGGTCTATGGAAAGGCATGTCATCTGCTTGTGGAGCTGGAACATGTTCGAGCTTTGGGCGTGAGAAAGATGAACATGGATCGGAGCCTGCTTGAGGGAAGAAAGAGGTTGATGCAACTCGTGAACTAGATGAGTTTGATGGCATGCCTATGAAAGTGCCAAATGCCTGGAGAAAACTAAGGTAGCACGATGAGCTGCAAAGATTGCATCGGAATTTTGAGCCAGGAGCAGAAAGTGTTGTTATTCAACTCAAGGTGAAGCTTCTTCGGAAAGTTGTGGTCCAGAAGTGGTTAGGCGGGTTGAGCTAGTGAGAGCCAAACCCCCTGCAGGGCAATGGAATTGTGGCAAGAAGATAAGTGCACATTTTTAATTTGAGCGGGCAACGATGTAAGCATTATTGGGGTGAGGACGTTATTCGAAGACGTCCATCACTCTAGAAGGATGATTGAGAATGAATAGCGTCGGCGAAGCGGTGTCGAGCGTGCAAGGGGAGGAAACCCATGATGTGTTGTAATAGAAGAGTAGGATTATTTGGAAAAAAAAAAAAAGAAAAAAAAACAAAGAAAAAGAAAAATAAAAATTGTTGCAACCTATGATTTCTAACTAATTTCTCGTGGTGAAATGATTTTGGTGGAACGGAGGGCAAGAATGCAAGCGCAAGGAAAAAAATCAAGGTAAGAAAATAAAAATTGGCACATTCCGGTGAACCTACGCATTGGCTCCGTGTCACGGAGGAGACTCCGCGTTCCACTCCGTGACACGTTGAAGGTATTCCAGGTTTAAAAATTTTAGAACACTGCTTGCGATGGCTCAGTCCTGGAGCGTGCCTCCGTGTTACCTCTGCGGCACGTTGAGGTGTATTTCACGTCGGGTCACCTCAGGTCACCGGGTAACCCACACGAAAAAAACCTCTTTAACCCCAAATTCTTTCATTTTTTCCCATTCTCTCAATTCTCTTTGACCCACACCCAAATTCCCTTCTCTCCCTAACGTGACACGGACCTAGTGATCAAATTTCTTGAGTTTTCTTCAATTTCATCCAGTAAAAGTATGTTCTTGAATTTTTCCTTATCATTGCTCAAATTTTCGATTCTTGAACATGTTTTGTGATGAAACTTTGCCCTAAGTGAGAAATAATCTTCAAATCATTGAGTTATGATTGAATGATGTTCATAAGATCGTTGTGAGTAGATTAACGCAATGATTGCATGATTATTGCAATTCTTACGATATTGTTTGCTAGGGTTGAGGATTGAATAGGAAGAAGACAAAATTCATGAAAATGTTGATAAATTGGGTTGTGCATGTTGTTTGAAGTGAAATGTATCTAGTGATTGATGTTGAATATGCTAAGTTAGAAGAGGAGTTTTGGGAGAATGCAAATGGAGAATTACATAAGTTGTTGTGAAAAAATTGCAAAGTGCTAATGATGATGTAATTGAATCGATGGAGAAATTTTTATTCGTGTACGAGAAGTCTGAGTAGTACAAAGTAATTGTTCCATCATTTGTATGGGCTCTGCTTAATGTATTGAATGTTAAGAATTGCAAAAAACATGAATGTCTTATCGAATTGTGTTGATTGCGGCTAAAGACTAAGTGTGGGGTGATCCAATTAAGCCCAACCTTGAGTGGCCGGCTATTACTTGAATAACATTGGGGCTGTATGTTTGAATGTCTGGGGAACAATGTCGGGACGGCACGAGGACAAGGGCACATCCATATCGGGCGCTAGTAGAAAGAGTAACATTAGGGGCAGCGTTACCCGGTAGCACTAGCGGTTCCTCGAGGAAGCGCCCGACGATACGGAACCAAATGGTGGCTGATGAGGGAAGAAGTGGTATGCTAAACACAAAGAAACCAAAATGCTTCTTGGAGCGAGATAGCACAGGAACCCTTTGACACAGGAATTCCCGCAGATTGTACACGGGATTGACACATTGGGCTAAACTTCATTTTGCAGGGCGAGTGCAATCTCCATCTTATCAGGGAATTCTATGCCAAGCTGGGAGCAGGCCTTGCGTAGCCACACCATAAAAATCATAGAGCGGGTGTAACTTTTGAAGCCCACAATTTGAATGCAGTCCTGGGCAAGGATACGAGCAGCTCATGTCACTCCATGCTGAACATCACTCCACGTTACTGGTCTCGAGGCCGCACCTTATATGGGAGCCCGGTGACTGACCCGGTGGGGTAGGCACAGGAAAGGGCTACCATAAGACATTGCCCTATTCTCGGATGAGCGAGGAGGCTGGATTTGGTTGAAGATTATTTGTTTCATGCACACGATCAGGGGGGTGCACATGTGATGTCACCGGGATAGAGTTTGTCGGGTGTATGTAATGAAGGGTTGGAAATCAATATTTGGGCGGTGATCATCTCGCCATGAAAGCCCGGCTACGCCAAGGGGGGCATAGATATGGGATTCGGTGATGCGCTTACCACGTTCTTAAGGGACTTGATATTATTGAGAGGAGGCCCTAGATTACATCCCTGATTGTAGGCGTGCCTTGGATATCACCAAAACCAAGGAACGACACTACTTATTTGTTTGGTGCTCACGCTGTGACGACATACTCAAGGGTGGTCAGTACATGGCTTCAGTATGCGGGATGCGGATGTTGCGGTGCGCACATCGAGGAAGGCCCTGTGGAAGATGGTGTGGCGAGGTTTGAGTTGGATTACCATTCGACAAGAATGCGGGCCTTATACAGTGGGGCCCACATTTGTAGGCCGTGGATGATGCATCCCTACCGATGAGGAGCATGCCGGGGAGGACTCAGATGTTGAGTCAAACGAGGACGGCGGGGCAGTCGATCTTGGAGATGAAGCAACGCTTTGATAAAATTAGATACTTTGATTGATCGAGTTTCACCACCCAACCTTTGTGATATTTTGCAATTATCGAACACTTTGGGGACGGTGTTAGAACAAAGTGTAAATTAGGAGTGAATTGGAAGTGCTAGCTGTTTTTGTTATGTTTGTTGTGATTGTGCTAATTGTGACCTGTGACCTACGTGTTTCGTATTATGTAATTAATGTTGGTGTTATAATGAATCTTGAGCTTCTATTATTGTGATGTGTGTGATATTTTTGTAATTATATTTTTTATCTTTTTCTATCGACTTTTTTTGTTGAAATTTTTTATGTTGGGTTTCTCGATTTTGTTTTCGGTGCTTTTCAGAGAATAGTCCCATTAGCTTGACGTCGTAGATATGGCTATTCCCTATGATGGATGGATGAAGACCGTCTTAAAGGAAATATAGTCGATAGGAGTAGTTTTTTCTTTTTTTCTTTTGTTTTGTTTCCCAAACGTGTCGCTACTTAATGGTTAGGGTCGAAATGTGGCTTTCAAATTAAGTTTCCAAATTAGTGGATCTTGCCAAAGGGGTAGCGTGCCATACGCAAAAGGAAGAGACTCATAGAATGGCGAGGAAGGCAAATAGAGGCTTGCCGTTTGCTTGTTGCCAAACCCTTCGCCTTTCTTTTGAATAGAAGTAGGTACGTATTTGTTGTATTTTAATTAGTTCGAAATTCTTGTTACATGTTGTACATGATATTATGATGCAAGTGTGATTTGTATGAAAGCATGAAAATGTGATTAAACATGTTGGGAATACCTAGGACATAAGTTCGATTCGGTGTGATCGAGGCTTAATGGTGAATTCTTGTAATTAGGCGATTGAAGAGTACCCTATGAATATGTCTTAAGTTGAGCATGTGCAATGAGTGTGAGTGAGGTTTCGATTATTCCATGCTATTGTGAAGTGTCTAAAACTTGCACAATTGACACTAAACGAAATGAAGGATGTAGTTGTAGGAAAGGATGTAGGCATTTCTTTGAATAAACGAAAGTTTCTCCCTTATCATACCTACAGCAGATGTTATTCTAGTTAGACCCATTGAGCCTTTAGCGATTCTTTGGGAAAGTACAAACAGAAACTTAATCCCTTCTTTTCATTAGTCGTGAATTTGATCCAAAACTCTTGGCGCTTAAGAAAAACAATTTTCCCAAAGTGTAAAGGAGTGAAAGTGTGAAGAAGCGGAAGGAAGCGGAAGTTGTGGAAACTAAAGAAAGGTCAAAGGTGCACTTGTTGGAAATTGATTAATTAATAATAGAGAGTAAGAAAATCAATGAATGAGAAAAAAATAAAGATACGAAATACTCTTTGCTAGTAAGCCGAGTGTGCTTAAAAAAGAAATAGAACAAAAACAAAGAAAGAACAATTCCAGAATGAGATGATGGAGGAAGAAGCAATGTCAAGTAATGAAGGTGGGATGTATTGAGCGCTTAGGTAAGCTAGTTGCTATTATTGGTTAGCCCCGGTATTTACTAGTTCCTTAACTTAAATTACAGCCCATTACAAGTCCTCACAGTGATCTTACATCACACATCCTTATATTAATTAAGATGGCTTACTAGAGGCAGCTTATAGGTCATGACATGATGCATGTAATTCTTTGGGAGAAGCGGCGAAATCTCAATCCATATACCCCTACACGTAGTGCTTTGGAACTCTTACGATGGCAAATGGGTTAATTCTCTTGTGTTTGTGAGGAACATGGCAGCGAGAGATAAATTTTGTGTCGGATGTCTTGATGAGTTAGTTGCACGAGTTTGCCAAGATCGAGAATCGATTCTTGAGTTAGGAGGTCTTAATGTGGTGTACTTCATTGTATTGATGAAACCATGCATGTTTCTTGATGATTTGCTATCTTAAATAAAATTTGTATAGCCATAACTTGAATGGTGAGCCAAATTAGTTATGCGTGGGTTTCAATTGCATGAGATGTGAGAGTATTGTTCGAGGATGAACAAGGTTTTAAGTGTGAGTAAGTGATGTGGCGAATTTCATGCCCAGAAGTGATACTCAAATGCTTCATTTCGACTTGTTTATCTATTGTTATGTGAACATTCTCATGTGATTCTTAGGTAAATGTGAATTTATACTAACCAACATGATTAGTGTTGTTTGCGGGTAAATAGATTTTTGGAAGCTAATCTACAGGTTGGTGAAGTGCAGGAGATAGTTGGAAGCAAGAAGTGAAGTTGACAAGGAAGTTAGGAAAAATAGGGTCTCGCGGTAAAACGTGTCACGCTACCATCGCGGAGGCATTACTTTAAGGATGACTAAAATATTTCAAATTCTAGTGGAGTTCCGCGTTACCTCCGCTGGCACGGGAGAGCAGTGCTCCGTGATGCACTCTGTGTCACGTCGAGTTTATACGGAACCTCAAGTTCCAGTGAAAGCTGTGACTTAGCATCGTAGCACGGAGGCAAAGGCTCACGATACATGTCGTGCTACGGCGGAGTGCGATTGCAGGGTCGAGTTCCAGTGGGGGTCTGCAATAGCCCACGTGGCACGGAGTGCTCGCGTTACACTCCTGCCCGTTGCTTGTTATTCTGGAAAAATTCTCAATAGTATAAATACTTAGGTTTTATTTTAAACATTCCACTTTTGAGCAAGAACGTGGGTAGCAGGCAGTTGAGAGGACATAAATTCTAGGGTTATTCTCTTCCTTTTTCTCTTTAATTTCAATTGCTTGTATGAATTCTACTTATTTGAAGATGTTTAAATCACAAATGAGTGGCTAATTCACCTCTTCCTGAGTTAAGGATTCACTTCTTGCTGAGGTTAATGATAATTGTAGAGGATTTTAATTATTGCCCAGTCATTTCATTTCATCTTTTCTTCAATGGTTTCTATTAATTCTTGTTCTTTTGCATTAATGTTTAGCCAATATTCAATGTATATCTTAGAAATCAATTTTGATTACGAAAAGGAAAGAGCTGGGCGGATGTGAGTGGTAGGATATGATCTTTTCTTATTGAAAAGTGAGAAAAGATTTACATTCAAAATAGAAATATATCTGAAAGTCTTATTAGTCATTTTTGGAAATCGGTTATGTATGGCTAGAGCATGAGATTCTTATATCACAGAAATGTAGAATAAGATATATGATTCCTTTATTGGATAGAGTCGAAAGATCCAATCCACATAGGCAATTAATTCTAAACTAACAGCAAAGAAGATTAGCTGAATTCAATTAATAAATTACATCCCTCCATGTTTGTCTTAACCTCAGTTTATTAGCTGCTATTGATGGACTTCAAAGTATAATCTTGACTTAGATTCTTATTGCCCAGTAATCTTAACTGAAGCATTATTTGTTTGGTTGTCTACATTCATAGAGATATCGTTCACTAACTCTTAGGTTGAAATTGCTACTGTAGTTCGATTACAATGGATCGATACTTGGCTTGAAATAAAGCCACTTTACTACTTGTCGACCCACGTGCACTTAGTGTAGTTGCATCGAACACGCAACCGTCCTCTCCAGCAATGTATATCAAGCCTCATACGATGTGAACTTCTTGCTCAAATAGTATATGACTTGCTCCTTTCTCCCTTTCTCGTCATGTTGTCCCAAAACACAGCCGAAGGCATTTCATACAGACAAATATAGAGCAAAAGTCTTCCCTTGTTACGAGTGGGACTAAAACCGAGAGGCTTTGATAGATAATCTTTGATTCTATCGAAATCTTGTTGACACTCAGTCACTCACGCGCATCTTTTTTCCAGCAATTTGAAGATGATAGGCTCATTACCATTGGCGACGGTGAAACGGGTGATATAGTCGAGTTGTCCTAAAAGCTCATGAATTCCTTCTTACTCTTGTTTGTGGGATCTCTTGGATGGCCTTAATCACTTGTTTGGATCCAACTCGATACCTCGACAGCTAAAAAGATAAATCTCAATAATTTCCCGATGGAACACCAAATGCACACTTCACAGTTTAGCTTGATTATACTTCCACCCAATCCGTGAAGAACTTTCGAGGTCTTCCCGGATGATCTGAGCTTTTATTTGACTAAATGATGACATCATCCATAAACCTCAGAATTTCCTTGTGGATCATGTTGTGGAAGTGGTGGTCATGGCCTGCATGTAGGTGGCTCAGCATTTTTCAACGAATGGAATTACCTTATGAAATATCCTTGTGGTGAGAGAATGCGAGTTTTCTCGGCATCCTCATCATGCATTCGACACGATGATAGCAGTAAGAAACAATGTGAGCGATTGTGTCTCATGCTTGGCACAATTATCAATAAGGATGTGGATGTTTGGCAATGGAAAATCATCTTTAGGGCTAGCCTTGTTGAGATCCCTATAATCCACACAAACTCGGCCTTTAGTCAGCTAACCCGATACGCTTGCAGAATTGGCTAACCAAGTGGGGATATTCTACTACTTTGAGATTAAGCATCGATCTTCTTAGCCACTTCCTCTTTGATTTCGAACTCATGTGAGTTTGTATTTTTCAGATTTTGCCCAGCGGGAGGATAGGCTTGATCGGTAGGAAACCTGTCATACTATGGAATGGGCGGAGCCCGTCATATCGGCATAAGACTAGGTGAAAACGTCTTTATATTCCCTTGAGAAACTCTATGTACTCCTCAACTCATCTTTTGGCAAATGAGTACTGACTTGAATCTTTAGATGTCTCTACATCTTCTAGGGTTACCACATCGGTCTGTGATTTTCTTTTGGGCTTGTCTTGAAATTTCTTCCTCACCTTTTGTAATTTCAGTGCAGTAACTCATCTTCTTGGCTTCTAATGAGTTGCCTATGTTATGTTGTATAGTTTCATTACAAGCCATGGCCTTAGATTCAATGCGTTTGATATTAGAAATGCTGAAAATAAATAAATTGATCAATATGAAAAGAAAATAATTTTAGTAATTTAAATTTATTAAAAGTAGGGCAAATTTAACGACTTTGAAAACAAATATTTTATTTCGAAACAATAGAAAAACTGATCCTTTTAGTCTACCCAGATGCCAGTGAACTCTGGATGGGTTGGCTTTCCTCTTCGAACTCCTACTTCCTGTTGTAGGGTCCCTCCTTCCTCCTCGTTGATAATGGCATAGGCTGACATCACTTGGTTCTTCCAAAAACGGGTGTAAGCGATCAACACGACGTCTTCTTGGCCCTGAAGTGTCAAGAAAATCATTAGAAATGAAAGTTTGCTGAAGCAAAGTGATGATTTGACACCAAAAGCTTTCTTTCCTAAGTTCTCTCAGTGCTACTTTTCTACGGTAGGTTGTCTTAGTCAAATGTGGTTTTTGTGTTGCCACTTGCGGCGACTCCGACATCCCTTGTAATTTGACTCTAAGGCCCTTATGTGGCTCAAACCCCAGCCACAGCAGCATACTTAAAATCTTGTAGCTCCACCACCTTCCTTCCTCGATGACAAGAGCAAGTTCCTGGTGAAACTCACCACATCAAACTTTTCCTTCAATGACGGGGATAACGGGAGAAACACGAGATTGGACTGACTTTCGTTCCCCTTGGACCACGATCTCTTGGTGATCCCTCAAACTTCAGGCATTGGTGTAGAGTTGAAAGGCACATATCCGTAGCATGAATCCATAGGCGTCCCAATAGCAAATTGTAGGAGGGTGCAGGATGTCCATTACTTCAGAATGTCATGGTGAATGTGGTAGGGCCAACGGCTTTATCAGATCGATTTCCCCCATGGTGTCCCTTTGTGAACCATCAAAAGCTTTGACGTTCATCTTCCATAGCTTGATTCGACGATGTCAACTGTGCAGTCCAAGTGTTCGGTGGGAAAATATTTAAGCTAAGTCTGGGTCAATCAATACTGTGGTGATGAACTTGTCCGAGAGTCTTTGCAGTGATATGCGACGCTTTGTAATGAGCCATGCCTTCCCAGGCAATTCATCTTCTTGGAACGAGATTTTAGAGCTTCAAATACTTGACCCACCATATGGGCCACTCAGCTAGATATGCTTGGAACATGTCTTCTCTGCTTTTTTCATCCAGAGCCTTTTGGTGTTAAAGCTTTGCGAAGTGACAAAATAGAAATTTGAGTCGGGGTCTTGCTCATTGTTCCACCACCAGTATTCCTTTGCTTGCACCTTCTTCTAGATCCCATTATTTTCTACTTTCGCCGCTGGTTGTTTTCCTTTGTCGGCCCCTTGAGCCAGAGTGTTAGGAGTGTATACCCATCAGACCGCATCATCCACCTCTCTTGCATCGCCTCTAACACCTTTGGTCTCCATGGAGCATTTCACCATTAGCTCCGAGGTACCGTTTTGTGCAGTTGGGCGACTCTTACCACTGTAAATGGAGGCCTTGGCATAGCTACCTCAACCTCCAAAGGAGGACGTCCCTACACTATCATGGATGGAGTAGAAGAAAGACTGCTTTGTGTTGATCACCCCAATATTGTCGACCAAGTCTTTAGCCTCATCACAAGAAATCATATTCACTTGGTGATTTTGCGGAAGGATTACTTGACATTCGGTGTGGATCTTTGGTGAATATCCTTTGTATCAATCAACTTTTGTATTTTGTCAGCTAGCGATACGTAGGACTGACGTATTAGCGCCCCCTCATGCCCGAGTAATACATACACACTTTGTTGTGGTCACTGTAAGCTTGGTATCAGCAGGAGTGCAGTAATAGGCTCAATGTAACCGACTACTGACCCTCCCTTACAATTGATCAATCGGATTGTTGCCAATGGGGTATAGATTTTGTTGGCCTCCTTTCAAGAGGTGGGCCACTGAGCCTTTGGCTTAGTGAGGAAGAAGGTCATTAGGTGAGAAGGTTATGGATAAAGGGTTGTCTTATAAATGGGATAAGTGGGGAGGCTTGGCTTAATGTGATAGGTGTTTGGAAATGGATTAGGAGGGGAGTTTGATATGGATCTTGGTAGGAAGGGGAGTTTCGGTATGGTGATGGAGCTTGATAAAAGGTGATGATGGAGCTTGATATGGTTGAGGTGGAGTTTGGTAGGGTGAGGTATGGTAATGCGGGGTTGGAATTTGGTAGTGTGGGGGGCTGTCAAGAGCTCTCGCATAACTCTTCGGCCCCTAGGCAGTCATAATGGTGCCACTACTTTCTTCTTGCGGCTTTCTAAAGTAGCTCTAGACTGCAAGGCTTTGTTAGCCGCTTGCAATGTATTCAAATTGATAATGGTACCATCCTTGATACCGTTCTCAATCGTTCTCCTAGCTTGATGATTTATGCAAAACTTTTCTCGCTAACTAACATCAATTTGTCATGAACTTGTGGGTCCACAGTTCGCATGAAAATGTCCTTCATCTAAGCCTCCCTCATTTGAGGTCGTACTCTGGCGGCCTCGGTTCTCCAATGAGTTGCAAACTCCCTAGAAGTCTCGTGGACTTCCTCTTGAGGTTTTGGATGTAATGCAAGGCGGTGCATTTTCTTTATTGAACCCCAAAACACTCCACAAAGGGGCTACATTGCCATTTACGCGAGTAAACCATTTCTTGATTCTTCTCCACGTGCAGCTAAGAGCCTCACCGGTCAAGCACAATCGCATCAACAATTTCATCCTTATATTCTCATTTCGTACCACTCACAGTTTAGCCATAATACAATCTCGAGTGGGCCCTTGGATCACCGGTCCCATTAAACTTGATTCGAACTTGGGAGGTTTTTACCCCTCTAGTAGCTCGCGGTGGATGCCATGCACGAGTCTCTAATCTAGACACATTATTCCTTTCCCCAGTGGCCTTCAACACTTTTCACTATTTATCTTATTCAACTCCTCTTGCTGAAGTCTGAATATGTCATCCTTTACAGCTCAATTTCCCTCCAGTTGATGAGTTACGGCGCCGTCTCCATAGGTGGATTGGTATGAGTGCGGGCATATGTTGCATTTATATTTCTTTGGGGGGAGGTATATCTTGGTAGTGATGGGTATGGGAGGTATCGGGAGGTGGGGATTTGGATATTTATATGGAGGGTATTGGTAATATTGGGGTGGAGTATCTTGTGGTGGAGCTACGGGTTGTGAAGACATAGAGAGGCTGGCTGGTGCTTTTGAAGTTGAGACGTCGGCTTGGGCCCAAATACTTATTTGTCTAGTTGTTTAAGCTGCGAACTTGTGCTAACTCTTCTTGAAGCTAGAAAACTTTCTCCTCAAGCCTCATAATAACACCGTTGTAACCTAGAGAGCGAACCCCTTAGGAATTATCCCGTTCATCCCTACATACATCATTACCACTCTTATCAAAAATATTTGTTGTTCTCATCCATCTTGTTCTTACCACTCTATTTCGGTTAGGAATGGGAGGAGGAGAAGGAGGAGCCCCTTTTAACCTTATTATATTAGGCTAGGTTTTGCCTGAGATCAACTTTTGGGAAGGGAAAAATAGACCAACAACAAACAAATCACAGTTAGTAATAGAGGTTAGAAATTATCTTGGTCAAACAAAGATCAAGCAGTAATTGTGCGTTTCTAATTTGGAGCCTTCTTTTTTATGCAGTAGGCCTAACAGGTTTGATGAAAACATGTTGTTAAGTATTGTCATTTTCTCAAAAATAAACTAAAATAGAAACTATATTAGGATAAATAGTTGCAAAAATACAAGAAATGAACTAAATAACATTCAATTAATCTTGAAAATTTCTGCACTGATGTACGTTTTTGGATCTTCTAGTACTTTGTCAAAATGGCGGCAGACGAGAAGATAGGCCAATGCTGATCCTTCCCCATGCTCCCATTCAGGCATTCCTCCCCGTGTTTGCTGAATTCGTCACACAAATCTTGTATCCTTAAATCCAAACCCAAGGCGCGATCTTTCGGTCTTGCAACTCTTTTATCTAGTAATTTCTTTGGCATTGTCATTATTGTGCTTGTTGGTGACAAGCCTCAGAATCTTTAATACCTTTCTCTTTAAGCGGCGATAGAGGGTTTGTGCTTGGGCTTCTTATCCTCCACATGCTTGCCTCGTTTGACACTCGATATTGCGGTACCGGCCCAATCGTCATGCTTAGCCACTTTCATTATATCATTACGTAGCCTACGATATCATTACGGCCTCTATACTCTTCGTCGAGTAGGTCTTTTGTTCACGCTTTGCAATATAGAGCATGCAGGAACCAGGTATCCTTATAATCCACTTGGTATGCATCCATGTCGGCAATACAGGTATTATTTGCATTCTTCCGGCCCTAACGCATTGTACGCATCGGAGAGTATGGTTGAAGACCTTGGAGTCCTATAAAAAGCAAATATCGAGACTTGGTATGCACCACAGTTGGATCTCAAACCAATCGAACATCCACTGTACAATGTCTTATGTCAAATTGCCAACATTGACCCCATTTTTCCACCTCCTCGGGCCTTTTTATCGGCTTACTTACCCATAGTGACCCAAATAATGGTGAGTGGCAATGTGATCGGTTTTGTAAGGTCACAGGCATGATCGGGTTGCTACGCACTTTTTGAAGATGTTCGATGAGCCAGAGTTGAAGCAACAAGTTACATCCTTCCGAAATGCTTAGCCATTTTGCACTCACAGAGATCGGTAGATGTAGGCCGAGATCATTAGGACAATAGTGCAAGGTCCTTTGTCAACAACTTTGCATAAAAGGCATGAACGACCGAAACAAGGCGGATATCAATGTCTTCCTCAGCTCCTCGTGGAAGACCATCCCAGAAAATAAACGATGAAGGAAAATATTCTTTTGCTCATCCACGAGCTCGGAGAATCGGGACTCTCTTCTTTGTAGATTTCGCGAGAAGAATTAAGACCAAACCGATTGAGCAAATATTTTCCCGTCATCCCTTCCCCTTCTTTACATAGGATACCATGTTACCTTGCAGCCCCAACTTGTCACATGCATTTTCTAGGGTGACGCATTTGGGTATAATCATCTCATCCTTTTCCCATTTCCTATTCCTCCACAACGAGGCTCACGTTTTCTACATACCCAGCAATTTCCTCAATAACCAAGTCATTTCATTGTCACCAAATCTGAAGACAACTCTTTCTCGTCCCAGAATGCAGTGGCCGCTTCGATAAGTTCTCGACATAGGGTAACTTGCATAAGAGAAGGCAAGTGCCCCAATACTTTCCTCACCTCATTTTGGCCATATTCTCCAAAATCACACCACCATGCTTTCATTCCTACGGGCATTCACCCAAACCATGCCAAATCTCGGATAGGAGGTAGGAGACTCATTGTACCTGCAGCACAAGGTAAGTTAAACTAACCTACCCACCCAGGAGCAAATGACATTACATAAACATTATTTCTCTCAAAAATGCATAATGTATGGATCGTACTTCTCGGGATTTTAAAAAAATCCCTTAAGACTCGAGCAAGTTTCTTATTTAATCTTGGCGTACCATGGCGTCGCGATTTTCTAATTTTAATATGTTTTTCACCTTACTAAAGGCATACACGGTCAAGATCTAGGAATGAGAGTGGGTTTGACACGGTTCCCTCAAGTGGACAACTCGAGGCTGAGGAAGTTATGGCGTCGATGCACGTTGATTGACCAAATCATAAGACATTCCTCGAGGTGTTTTAATAGTAAACAACCGTGAAATCACGCAGCCGTTGTTGTATGTGATAGTGAGAGAGATTCCCAAGTGGGGGAAAATATGAGGGGATATGCCGGTTTATATAAAATTCAACAATTTATAAATATATTATCGCGTATTCAAGTCATAAAAAGAAATAATAAATAATGACGGGGAAAAAACAAAAGAGGAAAATGGTTAGTAATTCATGGTAAAACATATAAGAGAGCGAATAAATATTGCGCACAAAAACAAATAAAGGAAGGATTTTTAAACTTCATTGATTAGAAATTTTTGAGGTAAAATACAAATAAATATAACATTTTGTTGTGTTAAGCTTCGTGCCTGAAGGAATGCAATGCTATGCGTCATTTCGTAAAAAGCGGTGTCCCAACATGTGACGGCTCTTAAGAGTTTGTTGTGAAGAAGAGTCGCCACCTAACGATTTGAGGTGCGTAGGGCACCGTTCTAAGCTAAGTCGGCTTAGTTATCTATGTTAGAGTTGGGTAAGGGCTTAAATTACCTCCCGAAAGGAAGGTGTGAAGGCACCTTTGAGTCCAAAATGTGGTTCCCGAGCCGAGATCCATTAATATGTGGGAAATTAACTAAGCGAGCAAATAAGATTGATTTTAACTTATATTTCTACGATTTTACCTAGATCAATAGGCGTAAAATAAATAAAAGATTATAGATAAGAGCAAAGAAAGAAATCAAGACAGGGCGAATTTTAAAGATAATTATTTTTTACATTACTTTTTCTATACAATAAAATATTGCAAATAAAATAAGAAAAATAATTTAACGACGTAGGCTATAGTTCATTTTCCTATAGACATGAATGCTTAACGAGAATAATTTATATTTATTTAAATATGAGGCCGAACCTCGATGAGGCGCTGCGTATCCCTAAAGGAATCGGACGAACGTAGTTCTACGTTTAAAGATGGGTTATTTTATCCTAATGGGATCACCTAGTGCAACAAATAATACTTCGCAACCATTTTAGATTGTTCGTATTATTCAGCAAGCCTGAGACTATTATTTCCCGTCTACCCACTTAATTAATTAATTGTTAGTCTAAAATGCTCTAGGTGAAGGAGAAATAACGCCCTAAATATTTGCCTACCCGATCCCGATCCTTAATTTCCAAGAGCGTTGGACAGAAATTTGTTTTGGATTTTGAAATCTAAATCCTAAGGCTGTTAGGGCGGAGTGCGTCGGACAAATAGTAATTAAACCAACTGGCATATAAAGGCTTCAAATAGGCCTCTGTGTTATTCCTATGACTTCTAAATGGATGCAAGTAAAAGATGACCTTTAAACAAAATGTAAGACTTCATGCATGGTTAGGAATAGTACATGATGATGGGTGAAAATATGAAATTTAATGTAAAGAAATGTGATCTGAAATAGATGAACATAATGTGACGGTTAAACAAGAAGTATGATTTAAAAAAATTAATATCTTAACCTATAGGCATGATTTCTATGTTGAATAAGAAGAAGATCTTACACGCATTATTTAACTCCTATACGCATAATTTTATTAAATCAATTAGATCACATTCCTAATAACTACAGGCGGTGTTGAAGAAGTCTAATCATAAAACATACTTCAAATTAAGGACCTAAAGACATGATATCTATTGAAGTTGTAATAGAATATGAGAATCATACTAAAACAAATAAATCGGGCATGATTCTGGTTGAAAATAAATCGAGATTGGGTTTCCATGATTATGTGAATCAATCTGAAAGATTAAGTCCTATATGTTACTAATATTTTTTATCATAAATTTAAAAGAAAACAAATCACAAATAGATAATTGTATGAGGATTTTTACCTATTTGCACTCACGCGATCATGTAAATCCCCTCTTTTGAATTTATGGTAGTATTGTCGGCGCCTATATTATTGTGTTAATTCCTATGAACATGATTTCTAATGATTATGTGTTATTACTATAGGCATGCTTTCTATGTGAATATCAATTTTAAAAAAATAACAGTAAAGAAAATAATCCCTTACCCATGAACCCCCCTTTTTCACTATTATCGGCATTTTACAATTATTAAAAAATTGAAGAATATAACAAATTAAATACAAACATAAAATTATATTAAGAACAAATACTGTAATCCTTCTTTGTAAGGCGACTCTTCATCCCAAAAGGAATAACCTGTTTAACAAGTAATATGGCAAATGCATACGTACAAACATATATTCGGGAATTCATAAGTTGCAAGTTATTTGATTTTGAAATACTCATGCAAAAAAAATTTGAATTACAAAGATTCAAGCACGTATCATGAGACCCAAGAATACTCGAAATTTTAAAGAGTTTATTCCTAATGTGATGTAACTACGAGTTTACATCTTATTATGTGAAAATAGTAAGGAGAAATAACTAACCAGGTTAATTCATTAAAATAGGGTAGGAAACTAGCAATTTCAAAGGGCTTTACCAGTAATTTGAGACCCAAACTTCAACCGTCAAGATCACAAGAATCTCGTAGATCCCGAGCAGTGCTCGTGTTGAAGTGGGGAAGAAGAACTATGATATTAGGAAGGACAAAATAATATCTTAGAAGAAATTTCTCATCTCTCTCTTTTTTTCATAATCTTCGACTAAGTAAACAAATAGGGATGAAATTTCAGCACATACTAAATCATATGAGGGTGACTAGGGAAAAGTTCCATTTATAGAATCATATCAGGGAAAGAAAATAAAAGGTGAGAAATCAACTCAAAAGGATTTTTTTAAAAATAAATCAAATCGGCATCCTTGAGATAACCTTTTACCATAATTGTAAAATAACGAAAGGAAAGAAAAATCAGCCAAAGAAACATTCTCCTTAAATTAAGACAAAATAAATGGAAAGGAAAACAGGCTATTAATTAATATTTTAAAAGTGAATACTAAACTACCATGGCAAATGCATGTTGCGGATACCATATATGGTGGTAAAATATTTTCTAATAGACACGGACCGGCGGAAGGAAAGTAAATGATAGAAGGAAAAATTCCTAAATTCATGAGTATCAAATTATTCTCGTCAAACCAAAAAAAGTGATGAATTACCATATATGTCTTTATCATTAATATTATAAGACTATAGAAAGAGAGAAAAATCAAACAAAACATTTTTACCAAATTATACGGTAGTCGAAAACTCTTAGACAAATATATGGTGCAACTATTCCAAAACAAATTAAGAAAGAAGTCAATTAGAGGAGAACCACACGTATAAATTGACAAGAATTGATTAAGTCCTACCTTCAAACAAAGCAGTCACCACCAATATTTCATACTATATTTACTCTAAAATATCTTTTAAGAGTTACAATGGCGGAGTTATAGATCTGCATGCATCAAATGTTGATTTTGGTAATCAGAGACTAATTATACTACAGTTGGGTGAACAAGATTGAAACCATATCAACTAGACAATCAAAAAAATCATTGTCAAACACTTTGAATATCATATTAAAAATTGTCAGAGTTTATAGAGACTTGGAGCTACTATCATCACGGTGTTGCATGATGATAAGAGCTAAATATAGAGCATAACAGTAATTATGTGAAGGTACCCCATAGATTAAAGTAAATCAAAGTATATCACTTAGGGCTTCATGTACATTTTCTCCATACAAGCGAAGAAAAACAAATCGGCAATATTTCAGAGATTTATATAGAACGTAAAATCACATTTTATCACATGTAATACTTACAGGAATATATCCAGAAATAATAGGCATATTCAAGCTTGCATCTTAAAAATTATAAAGAGTGAAATGCCGCATCTATATTGGAGAAATATTAGGAGACAAATAAATAAAAGAATAAATAAGGGTTATCGATAGAAAAGACCATGGCAGGGATGCATTCTTGACTCGATGTTTGAGTTGTGAGGAGAAGGATGGCGGCCTGGTAGTGATTGTAGTGGTCTATAATGTAGATAATAGTGATAGAGAGGACTGGTGTTTAGAAGCGTGGGTCGCGAGGTTTCCCGATTACGAGTGGGGTAGTTCGGCGAAAAATGGAGAAGGCGAGATCTTGTGGCGCGATGGGCTGTAAAGCACCGGAAATAATGGTGGGTCATTTTCCTGCGGGTTTCTAGCCGGAGGTGGAAGGAAAGGAAGATAGGGAGAGATGGGGCTGGTGCGACTAGTTTCCGGAGTGCATTTCAGCCAGCGAGTTTGGCCAGGGAGTCGGGCTTTTTCGGAACGGCCGGCGAAGCCCAGAGGCGAAGTAGAGTGGGTAAAATGGAGGAGACGACTGTTGTGCGGCGCTTCTGGTCGTTTTGTGGGAAGAAAAGAGGAAGAGAAAGAAGAGAAAGGCGCCGGGAGGATGGAGATGGAGGTTAAAGTGGTGGTGGCGGCGTGGTTTCGAGAAACCCAAAGGAGAAGGAGAAGAGAGGAGGATTAGCGGTGCAGAAAAGGACGTAAAGGGGAGAGGGCTGCGGCAGCTGGTTTGTTTTTTTTGTGAGGGGAAAAATGAGTTTGTTTAGGGTTAGGGGGTAGATGATATTATTTAAGGTAAGGGAGTAGGGTTTTGTTGATGCATTAGATAAGATGGGATGGATGGATGATTAAATTTGGAATTGGGTCGGGTCATGGGTTAATTGGGTCGCCCGGATAGGTTATGGGTTGGGTAAATGGGTAGGAGTAATTTAAGATTGAATTGAATTTAAAAGTGGTCGAGATTTGGTAAAAATATGTCAAAATTGACTTAAATTGGATAGAAAAAGGGCTAAAATAGTCATAAATGGGTATAAAGTGACTATATTTTAAATGAATTGGATGAAATTAGTTTTAGATGCTATTAAATTAATAAATATACTACATTTGTAAATAATTTAATAAGTAGATAATAAAATATTATTAAAATTAAAAAATCATATAAACATTATTATTAATATAAATAAACATGCATTGAAAAGAGTAGACTAAGTGGAAATATTATATAATTAATAAATTATTAATTTGTAAATAATTCAATGACTAGGAAATAAAATTAAGTTATCAAGTATTATAAAAATTATATTATTAATTTTTTATTTTTTTTATTTTTTTTATTTTTTTTATTTTTTTTAGTTTTTTTATTTTTAAGTTATCTTTATTTATTAAAAATACAAACATATAAATTACAACATAATGTTCATATCATAATCCTTAAAAATTTCCAACCATAAAACAGAGGGAACGAGGGTTTTGTTAAAATTTAAATTAATAAATTTAAATTAATTTAAAATTATATATACATACATATATATATATATATATATATATATATATATATATATATATATATATATATGTCACGCCGCAGAGTATGAGCGCTTTTAATTGCCTAATGGAACTTAATTGCCTAGACTACGTGCTTAAGCATATCGGAGTGCACAGGCGACTCTAACTCAGATTCATGGAATCAACGGGCTATATAACAGTGCAGCCACAGCCTCAGAGCCAGTGGGCCTATGGCCACCTATACGTAACATCAGCTAAGCAGGATCATTGTGCTGAGAGCACCTATAGGCCGACAAGGCCACCATGCTTTGGCTCTAGTTATCTCTAACTTCCATTATAATGAATACCGAACATCTACGTGACCGGCGGTCACCACTACTATCTGAAACGGCCCCACACGGCCAACACAATCAGCAACACTAAGCATTAAACAAATGCACGGCCCAACACGGCCAAGCTGCTAACCCTGAGGAGATATATATACACAATGCAAGCCTCCCAAGAATACGTAAGATGGTGGAGGCAGAGCCTGACATACCGTCATTATACTACAAGAAAATGAATTACACCTTTGAATATCAAACTCAGGATGACGGTGATGACTCTATGAGCTGGCTAGAATCACGAGGATCGCCTCCTCGTCTATGAGTACCTGCGGCAAGTAATGCGCGCCCCAAACGGGCGTCGGTACCACTTGAGTACCAAGCAAGCTGAACATGCTTGAATGTAAACAACATAATGTAGAAACTACGAGCAGTAGAAATATACAGGCTATGCAGACGATGGGAATAAAACGGAGCTTTCACATGCGAGAGTAAGAAGGAACATACACATCGAAACGTGGCGTTGTTTGTCTATTAGCTAATATATAACATATATATACATATATAGCAATCAAGGGACCAATACCAGCCTTAAGCGGAAGGTTTAACCAATAAACAATCTATATACCCCTACACGGTCAAAACCATCCAAAATAAATCACTCACTCGTCTACACTAACTACGAGCACCTCTACCAGCCCCACAGGTCTCCATCTCGAGCTATAGCCTACATTATAAATAAACGTATACGGTAGGAGGAAGCTCACATCTTATGGTATGGCCTTAGCGTATCTGTATTTTATGTCATCCCAGAGCAGCGCGCAACGGGGTAAGCTATACTGTTATACTGATCAACTTTGATATGGGAATGCTCCATCCCATCTACGTCCTCTTGCCCCGGACTACAAGCCACTTCGTGGAGTGACGTATCCCTACCCTCGCGGTGGGTCGGCTTACGATTTACCAGCCCGGGGCGGTGAGGACGCTCAAAGGAGTGCCCTCATAACACAAATAAGTCTCAACAATCAATAATCACATATAGCAAGCATGTTTGAACTGAAAATACTATACGTATTACGATTTCTCATTAGAACTCTTTTACGTGTTATACGATTCTCATACTAAATTATGTTGTATCTAGGATATCATCCATTTGTCTATTATCTTTTGTATACGAGATATTATCATTGTCGACTATATTTTGCTATATCTAGGATTTTATCGGCTGTCGATATTACTTTACTAACTTTTATTCTTAACATATATCATAATATTATAAACATGCTTGCTAAATTCAAAAACACGCTTGCTAAACTCATGCGGGACTCAATTCTTGACTTCTGAATTCTTTCTTCTATATTTCACCTTCATTCTTGTACTGGGTTACTAACTTTCGAAGAATTAGCTTTATACCACCTTCGCTTAGGATTTTCCGACTGGCAGCAAAGCTCGGTCGTACTTCTGCTATTTCTCCCAAGCTGTTCATATATATATCAATTAGAAGACTAAATACACTAATATTCTGGAAGAAAACATTACTTTCGATATATATAGCCCAAACTTTGGCTTATCAAAAAAACGGTGAGAAAACTCGCTATTTCTCGAAAGTCGAAGGAGAAATACCACTTTAGGAGCTAGGAGTATATTAACACTAATTTAGGCAATTCCACTTACCTTAGCTGTTATACGATGATTTTCCGGCCGGAGTTCCCAAAACTAAATCATAGAATGCTCCTTCTTGCCCTAAATACTTCGGTATCTGAGATTAATTCAGTTTGGACCGTGTTTGGCGTAATCGGAAAAGTTATCAAGAAACCTCGTTTCCCTCTGTTTCCTAGAGCCTTCTTGGAAATTATGAAATGTAACTTTAAAACCGAGAAGTGGAGGGGCTTATATAGTGGGACCTGGTCGCATTCATGGAATGCGATTTATAAATCACATTCTGGAATGCGATTTATAAATGCCCATTTTGCCTTCGTGCGCCGACTTGGCGCTTGTCCGATCTTTCCCCCGGGCCTTTTTCTAGCATGTATGGCATTCCTAAAACTCTTAACCAACATGCGAATAGGCCATCTGGTCAGAATTTCTGGGTGTAACAATATATATGTAATTTAAAATAATTTTGCAATATTATGATAATTAGTTATTTTATAAATATAAATACAATTCGAATATTTTCATAAAAAAGGTAAATAAAATATATATATGTAAAGCGGCATATACGAGATTGTCAAAATTAGGTGTCAATAGGTACGGGATTTAATACGTTTCTACTATTGAATTATGATTCATGCTCAAGTTTTACATTATTTTCAATTATAATCATGTTTCAAGTTTTATAAACTAAAATGCACATTTATGAGATGTTCATGAAAGTGGAGATTTATGATGATTGTTCAAGTATGATGAGATATTATTGATGAAAAGCATGTTTTCAAGTGAATTAAGTATTTTCAGGCATGTTTAAGTATTTGGAAAATTCCCATATGTTCAAGTATGATTTATGATTTTTCGAATTAAACACCCATGGTTTTGGGTTAAGGCCCGTTTATGTTAAACTTGTGGTATGATTTTAGCAAAAGCTCCTCATATATGATTTTAGATTTGATATGCATTTGATTATTAAACCGTAAATAGCAGTGGTAAGCTTCTTTAGCGATGGAGAGCATATGTATGTTTTGGGAGTAGTGTCTAGCAGAGTAGGCTAAGGATTGGACGACCACATGCCTCGGAACTATCGTAGCATAGGCTTATACATATCATATACTTTGGGACCACCCTTGTAGTATCCCCTGCCCGATTAGGCCTCGAGCTTGATATTGATATCATGAAATTATCGTCCTTAGCTGTTGGAAAGTCTTTGACGGCTCTACCCACTTAGGTGTTATAGTTGGGACCACGTAAAGCTCTATCATGGTAATGAAGGTTAAATGATGAGTCTCTCACTGTTCCTCATTTTTTCATTTATGCATGTTTATCATTCATGATATATATATATATATATATATATATATATATATACATATATGTTCTAAAGTAGGTTTTACCCAATATTCGAGTTTATTTATGATAATCAGAATTTGCGCTTTGGGTCAATCGATTCGGTTATGATATTATGTTATACTCGAATCCTTGATTTGAGAAAATAGCATGCAAGCCCTACTCAGATTCTTATCTTGATTATGTTTTATATTATTCATGTTTTAATGATTTATTTATCTAAAGTTTTACTTACCGTGCATACTCGGTACAATCCACTCGACCGCATACTCTATCTTGTATCATTTATAATCTGACTCCCAGATCTTGGGCCCAACCCCGCCATTGCTTGACTTTCGAGTTAGCATCGGTTGTTGTTGGTGAGTCCTCGTTGTCGGAGCCCTTTTTTTGTCAGTGTTGCTTGCGTATTTCAAGTTTCGAGACTTAGAGTTAGTTGGAGTATTAAAGCTGCATTAAGTGGGTCTTTTCATTGGTGTGAAGTGCGCCCACGATTATGGCCAGAAGAGGCTATGAAACGTTTAGGAAATCTACCTTCTTTCATGATCTGTCGTGCGGTGAAATTTCTCCCCATCCTTCTAACTCAGCCATAATATCGGTGCAGAAATTATGCCTCTTGCGAGTTAATGGAAGAAGGAATGGACATGGAAATGTCCATGAGGATTGCAATGGGACGAGGCACCAAAAGCCCCCACCGGTCTAGGAGCACCCTGCCTTTGGAGCCGATTGCCCCACATAAATTTGGAGTAGCCATCTAAATCTTTGGTATAGGAATTGACCGCCTAGGTGGCTTCGACAGTGGCGCGTGTCACTAAACGGGAGATGCGGCGGCAGCACGAGTCGGAGATTTCTTAAGGATGAACCCACCAAAGATTCTTGGGTCCAAGGTGGATGAGGATCCCTTGAGTTTATCAATGAGATTGTAAAGATCACCCGGAGTCATGGGGGTGAATGGAGTAGAGTGTGCGATTTGGCCTCATATGTCGAGTTAAAGGGGTCAAAAACATTTGGTTTAGATCACTACAACATTTAAGGTATAAAAGGCCCACCAAATGCGAACACACTTTTAAAGTGTTGCCAAAAGTATTTTTGGGAACGCTTTTAAGGCATGGCCTTAATTTTGAACTTTAGGCCTCGAAAATTTTGGCAACGCTTCTAAAGTGTGCTTTTTGAAATTATAGGCTATGGCACATAAGTGTTTCTAACCAAAAAAAAAATATTTAGCAACGCATATTTCTATATATGACTACACTTTTAAGTGACTATTTTATTATTCTAAAAGCAACATTTAACAAGTGCGGTCTAATAATTCTAGAATTTTGGCCCAAATAATATTAGTTCCCTCCACATGCTCCCGAATTTTCCTTGAACTTATGTAAGAAGAAGGAATATAATATTAGCGTGAAGAGGTTTCTATCGGCAAAAAGGGAATTATTGTGAAATTTGGAATTACTCCAAAATTAGCATGAGGATTGTGTTAAGGAAAGGAATTTATGTGAAATATATCTATCACTTCGGTGAAATTACATTAGTGTTAAATTGGGTGGCGAAATTCCGGTGGTGTAAAATTGGGTGGCGGCCAGAAATATGTCACTACCTCTCTAATAAATTCTACTTAGCTAAATGAAATTTCTGCAAGCATAGGGTTTTCTGTAAGCTTTAACATCTCTGTAAGATTCAAAATTTGAGCATTCTTTCTATAAGCTTTACTTAGTAATTGGTGCATCGACAAGGATTTTTCGGTACTTTAGGTAGTGTTTTCTAGTTTCTTACAAGCCTATATATTGGAAATTTCTACACTTCTCTTATGAATTTTAATTACAGACGTCCATCATCACCCCGATAAAGCTCTTGGACTGTTTTCTAGCGAAGACCCATAGTAGCCTTTCTATTTTTGTGGTTTTGTTTTAAGTTTGTAGACAAAAGCTACGGTTGTAGGATAGTCATAGTCATTTCAGAAGGTGTTTACTGTTGAGCCAGGGAATAATTTTATTTGGGGTGGGCATAGGTCCAGATTATAATCCTTTTAGGAAATGAAAAGTGGAGTAAATTGAGCCCTAGATGAGATGGATAGTGTTCTTGAATTAGTCTGAGAAGTTATTGTAGTTGAAAGCCCTAAAATATACATAATGTATGTTTTAGGTTTATTAAATTACGTAATGTCTGTTTGATAAAAGATAGATTAAAACGTTAAAGTGTATGTTTGGTGTTCTTGAAGATTTCCTTTGAATTTAGTCGGAGCAGTTCAATGAGTTATTAGTGTAAATCCTTATTGATTATGGTAGAACTATCTAAACATCATTTTTGTTATAAAAGATATTGATTACTTGTTTCCATAAACAAGTGTTTCCTGCTTCTCGTGTATGTTCTCTAGTATACTATTTGCATTTCTCAGAAAAATGCATTGTTTTAGTAGTATAATTCTTGAAGTATATAGATATCTCAAATAAACAATCAAAAGTCGATCGTTTAATGAAAGTCATGCTTATAGGAATGAAATATAACTTGTTTCAAAATAATATATAGTCTTCACATGCTCAAGTTCGAGACAATTTTAGAGTTCATTTTCCGCTACCTTGATTCTAGTTTCACTAGGCATGTTTGGTAGGTTTCATGAATGTCTACATACTATGCCTATAGGTCGAAAAATGAGATATTTAGACCTATGGTACTTGTAAGTTTGTTGTGTTTGTCATAAATCTAGTTAATGTCTACGAATGTGTCGGGATTGATCTTTAATACATAAAGAATATCTAGATATCTATGAAGTCTAACCAACTGGATAAGTTGTGTATGTATCTTTGATGCTTTAATTGCTTTAATCTGGTATCAAAATCTCTGCCGTTCTGCCCATTGGAATATTTCATAAACCTTAACTTGTAAGCATTGATATATTCAAGATTCGTACATCTAGAAAATGAACATGAATGTTTTAACCTCGATGAAATGGGAAGACAAAAAGCGTGAAATTGTTTTAAAAGATAAGATTCATAAATGGAAGAAAGCTAGCCAATCGCTCTCTAAAGTTTAAGTGACAAGTAGGTTTTGAAGTTATTATAAGCGAGAAGTTTATGGGGGAGGTTATCGGTGACGACTCTTTTTCACATGACGCGTCCGCAGGAAGTGTACACCCAGGTCATTGCAAGTAATATAGTGGCTCTTTTTAGGAGCCGGATTGTTGAACCCACAGGGACTGGACCCATTCCTCTAACCATCTATTTCTAGTGTGATCTTAAATACCTAAATTGTGGTTATAGACATTTTCGATTAAGATTAATTAAGTCTAAGTTTGGAGTCGCGAAATGTGCAAGAGTACTCTAGGAGCAACATAGAGTTAAAACCAGATAATCATGCGATACTACGATTTGCAATGGAATAAGCATGGAACTATCAATTGTTATTTCACATAATTAGATTGCATGTTCATGGTCTTTCCGAGCCTCTTAACACGGCAATCTAGCCTGTTGCATCATTGTGAGCGAGGAGTCTAATTTCTAGTCGCGGGCAGCAAATTATGTTGTAGTTTACGGGAAACGATTAGGGACTTTCGTGCGTCTAACCATTTAACTTTAACTTAGCCTCACAACTACTTTCTTCAGTGAGATGTGACATCCCAAGTAGGTCTTTAATAACCCCGTGTGTCAACCAAGCACGGTGTTAGGTATATTTCTATCACGACACAAGAAATCTCTCCCGAGATACAAACATACTCCTCACATTCTCATGTCCTGACCTAGGTAATGCTTTCTCAAGCTATTACCCGAGCTAACAAATATGCTTTCATGGTGTCAATGTAAAAACAGCCAACAATCCAGAATGTAAGAATGAATAGCAACAATCAATAACTTAATTCCAACAATTTTATAAAATCACAATCATAATTCATGGCTTCAACCCTAGAGGAAGGGTTCTAACCATTCAGGTTAGTAAAACTACTCTAATCTACTACTACACTACTATTAAACTACATACTTACAAGAATTTGGTAGATGAGAAGGGAATTTGCCAAACCCTAGCTGAGTTCTCCCACTTCTCCCTTCACTCCTAGGTAGTTTTCCAGAATAAAATCGTGAACAAATGGAATTAGGAGCTAAGGGTCCCTGTACATAGTAATGGAGAACGTGCGTAATTTAGCATGTTGTGGAACGGCTCAGGTGTCACGGAGTGTCCTTGAGCAAGCCTCCGTGACACGGAGGCGCGCAACTCTCTGGAAATCACAGAAATTTGGCCTCGGCAGCACCCTGCCGCATTGGCAGCGTGTCACACCGCTTGGGAAAGCGCGTTGACACCTCCGCCTGTCGCGCAACACTAGCGGTAGTAACGCGTTACCCAGCGTCTGCGAGGTAAATTTATTGTCTTGCCGGCACTGCCGTGGCACGCAATTTGCCAGCAGAGTAGGCTGTTTGTGCCTCCTCTTTGCCGATGTTCGCGTGTTAATTCCGATTCAAAGCCTCTACTTCACCAACTCATGGATTAGTTCCTCAAAAGTCATCAAAGTTCCTCAAAAGTCATCAAAACCTACAAAACAAAGGCTAATCATGTTGGTTAGCACATATCTTCACATTCATATAAAATCACATGAAAATGTATAAAATCACTTAGATAACAAGACTAATTTAAGTTATAAAGCGTATCTCAGGCATGCTATTTTTGCCTGTGATCAATCAGGTTCACAAGCCCATGTATAACCTCTTACAACTAGAACAAACAGTTTACTATGACCTTCTATTTGTCTCTCTATTTTCAGCTTAACTTCCTCTGAATTTAACTTCTCGTCGACCCTTTTCCTTATTTCTTCCTCCAATCTCTTTGTTGTTTCCTCTTCTAATTTCTTGAGTTCTGCCTCTAGCTGTAGCCTTAAAGTTATTCAATTAGTTCAAAATATAGAGAGCACATGAAATAAAAGCTTAACTCTTTAACACTTCCCAAGTTTGAATATAAGAAACAAGTATGTTAAAGAAACAACCATACTGTACTATGTATCATGAAACATAATAGCCTAGAATGCGAAGAAATAACACCAATGATAAAGATGTAAGACAAAAATGTACAACACACATTTCAGAGGGCTTCAGACCCACATACAATCAAGTCTCCTCTATTCATAATCTATTTCTAGAATGTAATTCTTGAAATGTAGAGATCTCCAATAAACGATGATAATTCGATCATTTAATAAAGTCATGTGCCTGATTATCTCTTTAAAGTAGCCCTTCTTCTTTGTTATTTAATTCCATGGAATTTCATGGAAATTTTTTAGAAGCAGATGTTCCTCTGTCTTAACCAGACGTCATCATTCTTGTGTTACGTACCTTTTTTATAACTTTAATGTTTCTTTTTATATTGTAAATCTTCATAAGGTGATCTAATTTTGGATTCCAAAACTACCATATTATCTTAAAGTTACTTTTACTCTATTTGTAATTAGATGCACGTTTGCGATTATTTAAGAATGCTTGTGCATTTAATTTAATGAGTATTGAAGGCTTCTGTAACTAATTTTACTTCATTTGTCCTCTTGCTGAATACTTGCTTTATAGTGCCACCACTCCTTCTATTTATTTCTAACAAATTAGTATATTCAGAAGGTATTGGGTTAATCTCATAGTTGAGTGACGAGGTGTTTTGTTTTCATGATTGTGATTCTAAAGTTTTATTTGTTTCATTTCATCTTTGTGTTCTGGATCATATTTTTATTTAATAAAGTAGTGTGGCTGGAAAGGGTGAATTGTTGGCCATTGAATGTAGGGAGAGTTACTGAGAAGTATTATATCAAATGATTGCAAAGAAACCTGATTTAATTGCTCTGTTCGATGTTGATGGAACTCTTACAATACCTTAGAAGGTATGATTTGCCCTGCTTGTATTTGCTAGTTTAGTTTGATTCTTCCTATTGTTTCTTTTAGTAATTGTATACTTTAATTTATGGAAAATTGCCATCCTTGTTGACGGGCTTGAATAGAGCAGAATGGTATAGATGAATGATTTGTATATTTAGCTGAATCCAACATGTTTGAGATGGAGGCGACATTGATTGATACACTTCATTCTTTCTAGCCTTTACATTTATTTTCAAAAAATTGTCATGATTTTAACTATTGTGGTTCTTATTTCTCTCTATTATTTCATCTTTTGCTCATAAGATTTAGCAACTTATAGTGTGCCTCAATTCAGTTGTAGAATAGTATAACAGTGTGCTCTACATTGCAATTTGATAAATAATGCAAAAATTAAAGAGGAAAGGACCTCTATGTTGTAAATGCCAAATTTTTTTTTAAAAAATGATGATGATGAGATAACCCCCGGAGACTTTAGATACCAATGAACATCAAAACTCCAATTGGTTCTACCTGATAATTCAGAGACAATCTGTAAAAGTTAAACAATACAACAAGTACTTCTTCAAAGCTTTCCATAGGCAACCAAAAAAATAAGCAACAATTCACTAGTTCAAGAACCTTAACCAGAAAGTGAAGGTCAACTTTTGCTTTCTTTAAAGAATGGAAATTTTTTTGGAACACCTATATGTAAATGTAGCCATTTTATGTTATCATGTTTGGAAGAAGTAAGGAAATGTATTTTCCTTAACTTGTCTTTTAGAGAAAAAAATGATAAATAGAAAAAAAGTCTTTTCTTCCCCAATTCATTTTCCAATAGATTGTACAACATCCAAATCATAAAATTGGTAATTTGGCATATAAAATTTAAGTAGACTCCATCAAAAGGCACAATAAACTACTTCAAACCGTGGATTGCCATTTTTCTTAGATCTGCTTGAGAAACGAACAAAGTTAACATTAGGCCACTCTACTCTATTGAGGCAAATTTAAGTTAAAGTGGGATCAATAGATTTAACTAAGAAATGGAGTTGCAAAGTGAAATATTTCAACTATTTGAAAAGATTACACTTTATAAATAATGTCGTAGAGGAAGTATAAAAGGCAATGCTTTAGAAGTTTGGCCAATAACTAAGCAAAGACCACGCTTGAAAGTGTAGTTTTATTAAATCAAGTGTTGCTAATGAGGTACTTATAAAGAACTGTCTATGTACCTCATGTGCAATGCTTTTTATGTGTAGCTACTATGGCAACACTTGAAAAACGTGCCCTAAAGTCAAAAGTTGCACCTCTTTAGGCCACCTCTGAGAAAGCGTTGCCTAAAGTCAAAAAGTGTGGTGTTTGATTAAAGGCCACACTTTTTGCAAGTTTAGGACACACTTTACCGAGGTGGCTAAAAGCCTAAAATGTTGTAGTGGATAGTGGAAGGATAGTAGGGTAGACGGCGCAGGCCCTATCAGTTGGGAGGAGTTCCACGTTGCTTTTCTAGATCAGTTTTTCCCTCGTGAGATGAGGGAGTTGAAGGCAGCCGAGTTCTTGAACCTAAAGAAGGGGAAGATGATGGTGCAGGATTATGCCCTAGAGTTCACTCGTTTGTTCAAAGTACACCCAAGAATAGGTGGTTGATTAGAGGACGCGAGTGAGTAGGTTTGTCCATGGGATGGCGGACTATTTAGACAAGGATTGCAGAACGCTATGCTCCATCAGGACATGGATTTCACTCGGATAGTCTTATACACCAGTAGATGGAGGCGGCGCATATGAGAGAGAGAGAGAGAGACCAAGACAGCCAAGACAGACAGCTATAGATTCTCTCAGCCGAGGCAAAGTGGTGGCCACCGACAGCACACCAGAGATCTTCATCCCCAGCATCTTCAGTGATTAGTGTGACACCCAGACCAAGGCACAAAAAGAGAGGGCGAGCATCAGGCTCTAGGGGTCAGAGCAGCAGGCCCGTAGATTCCAATATCCCAGTTTGCGGTAGGTTTGGTTGGGGTCACACGAGTCAGTGTTTGGCAGGTATAGGTGCTTTCTTCGGGTGTGGAAAGCCCAGACATATGCCTAGAGATTTCCCAGTAGCTAGATAGGGCCATGATAGGGTTCGAGGCCAAGCTTCTAGTTCAACAGCTCCACCCACACACCCAGCACAATAGGGGGCATCTACTAGAACAGGTAGCGGTCAACACCAAAACAGATTCTATGCCTTAGCATCTCGCCAAGAGCAGGAGGTCTCCCCCAATGTAGTCACTGGTATGTTACGAGTTTTCCATCTTGATGTATATTCTTTGTTAGATCCAGGGGTTACCTTGTCTATTGTGACAACTTACGTGGCTAGTAGTTTTGGAGTCAGTCCTAAAATCTTGTCAGAACCCTTCTCAATCTCTATTATGGTGGGTGACTCAGTTGTAGGTAGACGGGTATATAGAAGTTTCCCGATCACAGTCCTTGAAAAAGTCACCACAGCATATTTAGTAGAGTTAGCCATGACCAATTTTGATGTTATCCTCGGCATGGATTGGCTATTTGCATGTTAGCCTCAATTAATTGTAGAACCGGGCAGTAGAGTTCAGATTTTCGGGTGAGCCAGTCATAGAATGGGAGGGTAGTTTAGCTGTGCATGTAGGTCATTTCATTTCTTACCTTAAGGCCAGAAAGATGATCTCCAAAGGTTGCGTATAGCATCTAGTTAGGGTTAAGGAAGAAACGTCCGAGACCCCAACTATCCAGTCAGTCCTAGTAGTATGTGAGTATCCACAAGTCTTTCCTAATGATCTACCAGGAATCCCTCCCGAGTGGGAGATTGAATTTTATATTGACCTTCTTCCCGATACGCAGCCTATATCTATTCCTCCTTATAGAATGGCCCCAACCGAGTTAAAGGAGTTGAAGGAGCAGTTGAAGGACCTGTTAGATAAGGGTTTCATTAGACCAAACCAAATCCCCATGGGGTGCACCAGTTCTCTTTATCCGAAAGAAAGATGGTCTATTTGTATGTGTATTGATTATCAACAATTGAACAAGGTCACCATCAAGAACAGGTACCATCTACCTAGGTTTGACGATTTGTTTGACCAACTTCAGGGTGCCAACTACTTTTCAAAGATAGACCTCAGGTGCAGATACCATCAGCTCAGGGTGCAGGAGAGTGACATCCCGAAGACAACCTTCAGGACGCGGTATGATCATTATGAATATGTAGTTATGTATTTTGGACTAACGAATGCTCATGAAACTTTTATGGACTTAATGAACAGGGTGTTCAAGCCATATTTGGATATTTTCATGATCATGTTTATTAATGACATCCTAATATAGTCTCGGAGCAAGGAGGAACATGACTCTCATTTGAGGGTGGTACTACAGACTCTCAAGGATCGCCAACTATATGCCAAATTCAACAAGTGCAAGTTTTTGTTGAACTCAGTGGCATTTTTGGGCCATGTGGTGACAAGTGAGGGCATAAAGGCGGACTCTCAGAAAATGGAAGCAATGAAGAATTGGCCTAGACCGGTGAATCCTTCATATATCATGAGTTTCTTGGGTTTAACCGAGTACTATCAGAGATTTATTGAGGGCTTTTCATCTATTTCAGCGCCATTGAAAAAATTGACCCAAAAGAAAGTGAAATTCCAATGGTCGGATGCTTGTGAGAGGAGATTCCAGGAGTTGAAGACTCGACTTAACTCAACACTGGTGTTAACCCTATTCGAGGGTACCGATGGGTTTGTAGTGTATTATAATCCTTTTAGAATCGTCCTTTTTTGTGTATTGATGCAGCATGGCAAGTTTATAATATATGCTTCCCGACAACTGAAAGTTCATTAGAAGAATTACCCGACCCATGATCTTAAATTGGCGGCGGTGGTATTCTCCTTGAAGATATGGAGACATTATTTGTACAGGGTCCATATAGATGTGTTTACGGACCATAAGAGTCTTCAATATGTGTTTACCTCGAAAGATCTAAATCTACGGCAAAGGAGGTGGTTGGAGCTACTTAAGGATTATGACATGAGTGTCCTTTACCATCTGGGCAAGGCCAATGTATTAGCAGATGCACTTAGTAGACTCTCTATGGAGAGTGTGTCCCATGTGGATAAGGGAAGAAAGGAACTGGTGAAGGATGTGCATCGACTTGCAAGGTTGGGAGTTCATTTGGTTGACTCGACCAATGACAGTGTTAAAATTCAGAATGGGTTAGAATCATCCTTGGTGACTGATGTAAAAGCTAGGCAAGATGAGGATCCCATTTTGGTAAAGTTAAAGAAAGCCGTTCAGAATCAGAAGTAGAGGTCTTCTCCAAAGGGGGAGATTGTGTGCTTCGATATCAGGATCGCTTGTTCATCCCGGATATTGTTGATTTGTGAAATTGGAAGCTGCATGAGGCTCACGGTTCTAGGTACTCAATCCATCTAGGTGCCATTAAGATGTACCACGACTTATGAAAGTCTATTGGTGGAATGGAATGACGAAAGACATCGCAGAATTTGTAGCTAAGTGTCCAAACTGTCAACAAGTGAAGGTTGAGCATTAGAGACCAGGAGGTGTGCTTCAGGATATCAGTATTCCTACTTGGGAGTGGGAAGAAATCAACACGGACTTCATCACAGGGTTGCCTCGCACTCGTCAGCAATATGACTTCATTTGGGTGACTGTGGACAAGTTGACCAAAGCCGCTCACTTTCTATCAGTTAAAATCATAGATTCAATGGAGGATTATGCCAAACTATACATCTGAGAGCTAGTTTGGTTGCATGGAGTGCCCTTGTCCATCATTTCAGACAGAGGTACCCAATTTACCTCTCAGTTTTGGAGGTCATTTCAAAGAGGACTTGGTACTTAGGTTAAGCTCAGTACAACATTTCACCTGAAGACGGATGGTCAAGTGAAGCGGACAAGTCAGACTCTCGAGGACATGTTGAGAGAATGTGTGATTGACCTCATAGGTAGTTGGGATGACCATTTTCATCTTATTGAGTTTGCGTAAAATAACAACTACTATTCCAATATTCAGATGGCTCCTTTTGAGGCTCTCTATGGGCGGAGATGTAGATCATCTATTGGTTGGTTTGAAGTCGGTGAAGCTGTGACGATTGGACCAGATTTAGTCCTTGAGGCCATGGAGAAGGTTTAGCTCATATGGGATAGGTTGAAAACATCTCAAAGTCGCCAAAACTCCTATGCCGATGTGAGAAGGAGGGAATTAGAGTTCGAAGTGGATGATTGGGTATTTCTGAAGGTGTCTCCCTTGAAGGGAGTGACGAGGTTTGGAAAGAAAGGAAAATTAGTCCTTGTTATTTTGGCCCCTACCGGATTGTGAAGTGGGTTGGCAAAGTGGCATATGAATTGGAGTTTCCTTCAGAATTAGCTTCTATGGATCTTGTTTTTCATGTATCACTCTTAAATAAGTGTTTGGGTGAACTAGCTCTAGTTGTCCCGGTGGACAGTTTCGGTGTGAGAGACAACCTTAGTTACAAGGAGGTTTCGGTGGAAATACTAGATCGACAGGTTCAAAGGCTAAGGAATAAGGAAGTAGCTTCAGCTAAAGTATTATGGAGGAATCAGCATGTTGAGGGAGCTACGTGAGAAGCCGAAGCAGACATGATGGCAAGATACCCACATTTATTCTCTACCGACTCAACTCCAGCTTAAGGTATCAATTTTTTTCCCTAAAAAAACTCTATTCAGTTTCGTTTTTAGTTCATGTGGCCTAGTTTCTATCATGTAAATGGAAATGTGTATGATTAATGTATTCAGTTCAGTCAGGTAGTTTAAAACGAAGTTAGTCATCCCGTCGATTTTCAGCTTATATGATCAGTATTTGTGTATGGTGATTTCATTTCTCTACTTTTCTGTTTGATTTTCAACATTTTAGGATGAATTTCTCAAGGGAGAGATATTGTTATACCCCGAAAGCCTAAAGATCAGATCTGGGAGTTGAAACAGAGAAAATTAGAAATCTGGCACCGGTCACAAAATGAGTCATTCTGTGACCCGTGGGTTAGACCACGAGTCGTGAGTGACTCGTGGTGATGTAATGGACTTGAGTTGACATTTTGAGTTTTGAAGTCACCATGAAAATGACCACGAGTCATGGTCAGCCGCCACGATGTGTGGGATTAGTCGTGGTCATTCGGTTGCTAATGATTTGAGATTTTGGGCAGTGAAGGTGATCAGTGGTGACCACAAGTCGTTGTCACCAGTAATGACTCGTAGGGTCCCCTATGGAGAGCCCCAGACGAATTTTGGACAGTGCACGTGATGACTGATGCCACGAGTTGTGGTCTTTGGTAACAATTCGTCCAGTCCCTCGTGGGGACTAATAGTCAGTTATATTCTGTGAATTTAGTAAGGGCTCTTTTGTAATTCCTATGATCCTAAGGCCTAACTACGTCGTTTTGAGCTCGAAATAGGCAGTTTTATGAGGGGTAAGTTCATTTTAGGCTCATTTGCATCCATGCATGCAAATTGAAGGGGTTTAGAAGGTGATCAAGTGTAGGTTTACTTCAAGTTTTCTTCAAATCCTCATTGGGCAATCAGAAAAGTGGTAGAATCAGATCCTATAAGGTATGTAATGTTATGAATGAGTGAGTTCGTTCACACCCATGCCCAATCCCTCTCTAAATTATGAAAATTCCTAT